>JBCEWC010001612.1:0-39705 GCA_038996855.1 Solanum aculeatissimum | reverse complement strand
TGCAAGGTCCTTCTTCATGCCTCCCCGCCAAAATATTCCCTTTAGGTCATGATACATCTTAGTCAATCCGGGGTGGACTATATCCAGAATAGTACAATATAATACAAACCAAAACTAGACGAGGACAAGGACAATATCTGAATACAAAAGATGGTCAAATGATAGAAGCAGACTATAGAAGATCTCAAAAAGTTGTTGGCGCTCACCAAAAGTCTCCTCAAGCATCTACAATGTCCCTAGATCACGGTCATGGCTCGTACCTAGACCTATACTACGAGTAGATGTAGAAAATAGGGTTGAGTACCGATGGTAAGTACTTAGAAGGCATCCTCGGCCGACTGCATGAAATATAGTAACTACAGTAACAATACATACAATAAAACGATACAGTGCTAGCTATCTGAACTCAGAGCAATGATAACCATGTTTGTAGAACCATGGGTCCCCTAACAGAATGAAACTCAACAACGTACAATGATACCAGTCGACAAAACTTGAACTAGAACTATGTCACACTGCCACATGCTCGAGGTATATTATTGTACGTGGGCATAAGGCCCTAGTGTCTATGCATGTACGCCAACTATGCCCCCATAAGCCTAGAAGGTACACCCACGCACAAATGGGGTGTTTGTATAGGTGGACGGGTACAGGGGTCAGTACAGATGGTATGAAATCTCAACCAGTGTAGGATACAGCATCACATGGGGCCTCGAACGCCTGACGGTCGCTTGAAGCCTCGAACCCCTAACTATCACTCGGAGCCTCAAACTCAGGAAAAATCAACAGGGCCTCAAACCCCAAAATAGTGAACTGGGGCTCGAACCCAGGAGTAATCAATAGGGCCTAGAACCCAAAAATAGTCAACTAGGCCTCGAACCTAGGAATAATCAATAGAGCCTCAAACCCAAAAATAGTCAACTGGGCCTCGAACCCAGGAATAATCAATAGGGCCCCAAACCAAAAAATAGTCATCTAGGCCTCGAACCCAGGAATAATCAATAGGGCCTCGAACCCAAAAGAGTCACCGGGGCCTCGAACCCAGGAATAATCAATAGGCAACCTAGTTGATAAAGCAACAAGTATCCAGATCAACAACAAGTAATCTAGTTAACTCCCAGGGTTCAGCACACATCTCACCAATAGAACCACAATCCAGTACACAGGTAGTCAGGAGCACAGTATGTCGACAGAATCACAACACAAAGCCTCAACATGTCATCAGGAGTACAATAGGCAACTAACCCCTCAAAATTATAACGTGCATCCCACATCAGATAATTCATACCATCACAAGTGACTAGATAGGCACACGTGTCAATCACGTGGTACATATTTAGATTCAGCCTTTAACAGATTCTTTCATAGCTCCAAATAGTACCAAACCCAGTTATTACAACAGATAATGCTACTACCGTGTCTAAACAATTATTACAATCTCAATTAGCATTTATGTCTAATTCAATGATTCTCAAATATATATCCAAGTATACAATACAAGTTTCAGTTCAGTCTAGGGGAAAGAGAAGCCTAGCCTACCTGGAAGGAAAATGCACGCGCTTCGGATTAGTCCACGTGAGTTTTTCCCTTCTTGATGGCCTTCAAATATTGCTCAGTTGTCAAAACATGGATCACAGTATCATTACAACTGTTTTGGCTATAATATCTCAAGAAATGGGGGAAGGTACGATAACTATGACTAAAATGGGGAAACAAATAGAGCCCACACCCGAAATATCGAACCAACCCTTGTAAAATAATCCTTATACCATCCCGAGTCTATAGCCAAAAATTGAGCTCAAAATAAGATCCAAACAATAAGAAACAACCCAAAGATTGAGTGATATTTCTTATCGAATTATACATATTATACAATAGCTTTCTCCCCAGATTACACAAAAATATAGTCAAATTAACAGAATTTGAGCATACTACGGCGTAAGTATCGATAAGTAGTAGCAGTTAGTCCCAAATTTTACTTAATTCCGATAAGAAACGGCCAAGATATCATAACACTAAGTTTCCAAAAAAAACCACAATAGGACAACAGCAAATTGGACTTTTGTGCCAAACGGAGCTCTATCAATTAACTATGACACTACTACGGCGTGCGCCTTGCAAAATAACACATAATAGACCCAAATTTTACCAAAATTGGATTCAAAACAGATAAGAAATCACATTTCAAAATTTCAAAACTGTAATATATAACAACAGTAAAACGGCCCCTTTTTACCTCAAACGACGTGCCAACAATAATTTTTGAAGCTCCCATGATGTTTCTCTCAAAATATTACACAAGTTAGGATTTTGAATCACTGAAATCGACCCAAAAATGGAAGAGAAATTGAATTCAAAAGTCATACGTTGCACGTCTGTTTCTATTTTGATCGGAGCTTTTATTTCTCTTTTTTTAAAAAACAATCTAAACCGCTTCCACGTGCCAGTCCCTCATTGAGCCACATAAGCGTCGCCCCTTTAATATTTTAGTGGTCAAACTTAATTTCGACACTTCGACCTCATTCGGAGTTAGAAAAATATAATCCATATATGAAATCTGATCGGAAGTATCATTTCGGACTCAACGGTGTAGTTGAAATTCCCATAGGAGTTTGTTTTGTCCCAATGTGGGTCCCACTTCCTGATATCAAAATCTATTGAAAGAACTAAAACACACTCGGAAGCTCCAAAAATCGAATGAAAGGTCCTCCTAGACCAATATCGACGTTCCAGATCCAACGGTGCAATCAGAATTTCCATTTAGGCATGTTTACCGAAGTCATTGACTAATGTCAACTATTAATCCACTCTGGTGGCTAATTTTGCAAACTTTGATATAATTGCACCAAATTTGCCTCTAGCCTAATTTGGTCATTTCGAAGCTAACAGACTCATCAGAATTCCACCTCGAAGCCATTCACTAGGACTTTATCAAAAAAACCTTATTTTGCAGTTATAATCTCCCGTTTAACCCAAAATATTATAGGATTCTTTAATGGTTCATTCAATAGTCATATTAACAGTACCGACAAGAGTTAGAATGACCTAAGGTCACTATGCACAAACTCAAACTGATAAAATAATTACGAAAACATAGAAATAACTTGGAGGGTTGTTACAATATCCCCCAATAATACCACTTTCGTCTGTGAAAGTAGAGATAAAGGCATACTTGAAGACTCAAATAAGTCAGGGTATTTCTCCCGCATGTCTGTCTCTAGCTCCTAGGTAGCTTCCTCGATCGATCGGTAGCATCAGTGAACTTTAACCATCGGTATGGTCCTAGAGCGCATCTAGCATCCCTAGCCAAAATAGCCACTGTCTCCTCAACAAATGTCAGTCGATCATCTAACTCAAGTGAATCATAATGAAGCACATGTGACTTGTTTGGAATATAAAGGCGCAACATCAACACATGAAAGACTGGGTGTATGGAAGAATATGTTGGGGGCAAGGCTAACTCATATGCAACTGATTCCACTCGTCTCAGAATCTTGAATGGCTTGATATATCAAGGACTGAGCTTACCCCGTCGGAATTTCATCACCCTTTTCAAGGGAGATACTTTCAAGAATACCCTATCACCAACCCCAAAACTCATAAACTGCCATCTACGATCGGCATAGCTCTAGTGTTGACTATGAGCAGTCCTCAACCTATCCTGGATAACTCGAACTCTGTCTAAGGAATCCTGTAATAAATTTGTGTTATATGGACCAGGCTCGGTGGACTCAAACCACCCAACAGGAGTACGGCATTGGCTACCATACAATACCTCAAACGGGGCCATCTGAATACTGGTATGGTAGCTATTATTATATAAAAACTCAGCTAATGGCAAAAACTGGTCCCACTGACCACTAAACTCTAACACACAGGCCCGTAACATATCCTTGAGGCCTTGAATAGTATACTCTAATTGGACTTCGGTCTATGGGTGAAATGTCATACTCAAGTCAACTCGGGTGCCCAACTCTCTCTGAAAAGCCCTCTAGAAATTAGAGGTGAACTGTGAACCTCGATCAGATATAATAGATATTGGCACCCCGTGCAAACGGACTATCTCCTAAACATAAATACAAGCCAACCGCTCAGCACTGGAGGTAGATCGGACAGGGAGAAAGTATGTTGACTTAGTCAGCCGATCAACAATAACCCAAATACTATTGAAACCCCTGAAAGCACGAGGCATACCTACCACAAGTCCATAGTCACTCGCTCCCATTTCTACTCGAGAATGGGTAGTCTATGGAGTGTCCCACCAGGCCTCTGGCATTTGGCCTTTACCTGTTGGCAGCTAAGGCAATATGACACAGGATCAATGATGTCTCTCTTCATGTCGTTCCACCAGTAATTCTGACTCAAGTCTCGATACATCTTCACCGTACCTAGGTGAACAGAGTACCTGGAGTCATGTTCCTCACGTAGAATTATTTGTATCAAATCCCCCACTCTATGAACACATCATCGGCCATTAAATCTGAGGACCCCATCTAAGTCAACTGTAGCTTGATCTCCAATACCTCAAATAACCCTATCCCTGAGGCCCCCCGATGTCACATCCTCTAATTGCCTGGCTCGAATCTGATCAACCAACGAAGACTGAGCATCGATGAAGGCTAATACCCGATTGGGGTCGGAAACGTCCAACCTGACTAACCTATTAGCTAGGGACTGGATGTCCAAAGCTAAGGGTCTCTCCTCTACAGATAAGTGTGCAAGGCTGCAAATACTTACTAACTTTCGACTCAAGGCATCCGCTACAATATTTGCCTTGCTCGGATAATAAAGAATAGAAAGATCATAATCAGCCTGTAACTCAATCCATGACCTCTGTCTGGAATTTAAATCCCTCTGAGTCATATTGTACAACAAACTCCGATGATCCGTATATATATCACACTGAACCCCATATAAGTAATGTCTCCAGATCTTGAGCGCAAACACTACTGCCGCCAACTCTAGATAATGAATGGGGTAGTTACGCTCATGGGCCCTTAACTGTCAAGAAGCATAAGTGATGACTCGACCCTTTATCATTAACACACAACCTAACCTAACACGAGAGGCATCACAATAAATAATAAAGCTCTCGCCCTCAACAGGAAGGGTCAAAATAGGAGCAGTGGTGAACAACTCTTTCAACCTCAAAAAACTAGTCTCGCACTCCTCAGACCACATAAACGGCCAACCCTGACGAGTCAACCGAGTCAATAGAGCTACAATAGTGGAAACCCCTCAAAGAACCGTCTATGATACCCTGCTAATCCGATAAAACTCCTAACTTCTGTCACAGAAGTAGGCCTAGACCAACTACGGATCGCCTCAATCTTGGTTAGATCTACCATGATACCCTCTTTGGACACCATGTGCCTAGGAAAGTCACTGACATAAGCCAAAACTCACACTTAGAAAATTTAGCATATAACTTATGGTCTCTAAGTGTTTGTAGCACAATTCGGAGATGATAGGCATGATGTTCTCGACTTTGAGAATATACTAAAATATCATCAATAAAAATTATAACAAATGAATCCAAATACGGCCAGAATACACAGGTCATTAGGTCCATAAATGCAGCAAGGGCATTGGTCAGCCCAAAAGGCATAACCAAAAACTCATAGTGTCCATAACGGGTCTGAAATATAGTCTTAGAAATATCTACCGCCCTGATCTGCAGCTGGTGATAACCTGACCTCAAATCAATTTTTGAAAATACTCCTGCTCCTTGTAACTGATCAAATAAATCATCAATATAAGGCAGAGGATAACGATTTTTCACCGTCACCCTATTCAATTTTCTATAATCAATACACATTCAGAGAGTCCCGTCTTTCTTTTTCACAAACAAAATTTGGGGCCCCTAGGGAGAAACACTCGGCCGAATAAAACCCAAGTCTAACAGACCCTATAGCTGAGTATTGAGCTCCTTAAGTTGTACAGGAGATGGTACAGTGGAATAGATATAGGCTTAGTGCCCGACTCAACCTCGATAGCAAAATCAACGTCTCTTTTTGGTGGCAACCCAGGCAAAACAGCAGGGAATACATCTAGAAACTAGCAGGCTATTGGAATTGACTCTACGGTAGGAGCCTCAACTATCACCTCACGAACATGGGCCAAGTAGGCTAAACACTTGATAGATATCAATCTTTGGGCCTGAATATACAAAATAATACCAGTCGGTGCATGACTAACTGACCCCTGCCATACTACTGAAGACATGTCTGGTATCGCTAGAGCAACAGTCTTGGCATAACAATCTAACACTGCATGGTGTAAAGATAACCAGTCGATACCCAGGATGATATCAAAATCTAGCATATCTAACAATATCAAATCTGCCCGAGTATCTAACCCCTAAAGAGTAACCATACATGCCCTGCACACCTGATCCACTACCAATGAATCCCCTATTTGGGTCAACACAATATGAAAATGTAGAACCTATATCAAATAAAGCAGAAGTCGGTTAATGGCACACAATAATCATACCTGTAATGGCTTCATCTGAAGCCTCGACCTCTGCTCTTGTTGAAGCCGCATAGAAGTGGCCCTGATGGCCTCCGCCTCTGGCATCACCCTTATAACCAGCCCTATCACCTCTAATAGGGGCCTTGGAATCCGGATTAAAGCTCTACTGATCATCACAATATCCATATTGGCCATCTCTACGACCCTGATTTTGGCTTCTACCTCTGCCAGCAAGTAAAAAAGCTGATCTAGCAGCCTGCAGAGCTGTATCTGCTACCCTACGCCGAGGATAATCCCTGGACCAATGATCTAAGGCCCTAAAACCAAAACAACCCTGCACAACCCGATCCCCGCTATCTTGGCCACGCTGACCTGGCCCAGATACTCTGGAACTCTGGCCTACAGAAAAAGATGATTCAGCCTGTCCTGATAAAGCGGTGTCACTATCCCTCTACCTACGTCTAGGCAGATAAAAAGAATCACCCTGACTAGAAATGTCTATACCCCAATGGCTACCCTCAAAGGCCTGCAATGAAGCCTGATATGGACGACTGGACTGACCCTACTGGAATCTCATCGATGGCCTGTCACTCTGTCTTCTTGGGCCTCACGACTAAACTGCTCTATAGAACAGGCGTGATCAACAATATCTAAATAGGATCGGCCCGAAGTCACTAATAAATGTGTCCCAATCTGTAATTATGGTCTCAGACCATGCATAAAATAATGGATCCACTCTTTCTCTATCAGTAAAATCGCGATGACATATTTGAGAGCTTTTGAAACCTTGCCTCATATTGAGTCACCATCATCGGGCCCTACTCCAGTCGAATAAACTGGTCACGAAGTCTATCTCTAAGGCTACTAGGGACAAATCTAGTCAGGAATGCCTTAGTTATTTCTGCCCAAGTCAACAACAGTGCATCAGCTGATCTAGTATCCAGAAGGTCTGCCACCACTGCTTGGATGGCCCATCCGACTGATAAGTTGTGAACTCTGCGCCTCTTGACTCTAGTAACCTCAATGCCTGCAACCTCTCCATACAAGATGTCAGAAACTCCTGGGCGTCCTCCCTAGCCACTCCCCAGTACCTTGGTGGAGTCAATCTCAGGAAATACCCAACCATCCGCTGATCCTAGAAAGGTATGGCTCTCTCTGGTTGTACAATCAGAGCCTCTGGAGTAGCATGCTCTATCGAGGCCTGTGTTGGAGGAGTTGGGGCTTGTATTAGACCCTGTTGCATGCCTCCAAGCGCCACTAACAACTGCCCAATAGTCGTCTGTATCTCAGGTGTAACCACAAAAGCGGTTGGGGGTTGGGGGGGAGGGGGGAACTGGCACCTCTTGCTGTGGGGGAACTGGCACCTCTTGTTGTGAGGGAACTGGGGCATCCCGTTGCTGCTCAAAAGACCCTAGGGGTTGCTCCCTGTCGGGAACTAACGGCATACCCCTGCCTCTAGCACCTCTGCCTATACTCAGAGGTCGCCCCCTCTACGCCATACCTACGAAAAAGGGAAATAATCAAATTCAAAAAGGTTGACAGATAATACTGCACAAACAGAATCGACAAAAAAAAGTTTCCTAAACATCCCATAGCCCCCTGAAGATAAGTTATAGACATCGCTGTACCCATCTACAGGGTTCTACTAGATGGTAGCTCTGTACAAATGAGACCATTGAACCAAAGGCTCTGATACCAACTGTCACGACCCGACCTTTCAGGTCATGACGAATCCTGTTAGATCCCACCTATAGGAAAACCAATAAAAACTCACAGTACTTGTCCTATTGGCTAAGCATAACAATATCAACCAATATACAACCCAAGCCAACAACAACCCACCTCGAGACCAGAAAGTCATCTGTATAGAACTACTATAGCCTCAAAAATAAAATATATACACATCCAAAATAGTACAATACAAACCAAACCAAAACTAGACATGGACAAGGCCAATATCTGAATACAAAAGATGGCCAAATGATAGAAGGAGGCTATAAAAGATCTTAAAAAGTTGTTGGAGCTCACCAAAAGTCTCCTGAAGCATCTACGATGATGACCCTAGATCAGCGGTCATAGCTCGTACCTAGACCTGTACCATGAGTAGATGCAGAAAATAGGTGTGAGTATCGATGGTAGGTACTCAGTAGGCATCCTCGGCCTACTGAGTGAAATATAGTAACTACAGTAAGAATACATACGATAAAATGATACAGTGCTAGCTATCTGAACTCGAGGCAATGATAACCATGTTTGTAGAACCATGGGGCCCCCAATTGAATGAAACTCAACAACATACAATGATACCAGTCGACAGAACCTGAACCAGAACTATGTCATACTGCCATATGGTCGAGGTATAGTGTTCTACGTGGGCATAAGGCCCTAGTGTCTATACATATATGCCAATAGGGCCCCCAAAAGCCCAGAAGGTACACCCACGCACAAATGGGGTGTGTGTATAGGTGGATGGGTACAGGGGCCAGTACAGATGGTATGAAATCTCAACCAGGGCAGGATACAGTATCACATGGGGCCTTGGACCCCTAATGGTCGCCTGGGGCCTCGAACCCCTACCAATCACTCGGAGCCTCAAACTCAGGAAAACTCAATAGGGCCTCAAACCCTAAAATAGTCAACTGGGCCTCAAACCCAAAATGAGTCAACTATGCCTCGAACCCAGGAATAATCAATAGGGCCTCAAACCCAAAAATAATCAACTAGGCCTCAAATGTAAAAAAGTCAACTGGGCCTCGAACTCAGGATAAGTCAATAGGCAACCCAATTAATAAAGCAATAAGTATCAAGATCAACAACAGGTAATCTAGTTAACTCCAAGGGTGCAACACACATCTCACCAATAAAACCACAATCCAGTACACACCAGGAGCACAGTATATTGATAAAATCACAACACAGAGCCTCAACATGTCATCAGGAGTACAATAGGCAACCAACCCGTCGAAATTATAATGTGCATCCCACATCAGACAATTCATATCGTCACAAGTGACTAGATAGGCACATGTGTCAATCACGTGGTACACATTTAGATTCAGCCTTTAACAGATTCTTTCATAGCCCCAAATAGTACCAAACCCAGTTATTATAACAAATAATTCTACTACACAGTCCAAACAATGATTACAATCTCAATTAGCATGTATAGCCTCCAATTCAATGATTCTCAAATATATATATTCAAGTATACAATACAAGTTTTAGCTTAGTCTAGGAGAAGGAGAAGCCTAGCCTACTTGGAAAGAAAATGGGCGTGCTTCGGATTAGTCCACGTGAGTTTTTCCCTTTTTGATGGCCTTCAAATGTCGCTCAGCTGTCAAAACATGGATCACAATATCAGTACAACTGTTTTGGCTATAATATCTCAAGAAACGGGGGAAAGTACAATAACTACGACTAAAACAGGGAAAACAATAGGGCCCATGCCAAAAATACCAAACCAACCCTCATAAAATAATGCTTATACCATCCCGAGCATATAGCCAAAAATTGAGCTCAAAACAAGATCCAAACAATAAGAAACAATCCAAAGATGGAGTGACATTTCTTATTGAATTATACATATTATACAGCAGCTTTCTCTCAAGATTACACAAAAATATAATCAAATTAATAGAATCTGAGCATACCTTTAGACCCAAATTTTACTTAATTCCGATAAGAAACAGCCAAGATATCATAACACAAAGTTTCCAAAAAAAACCACAACAGGACAACAGCTAAAATTAGCTTTTTGTGCCAAATGGATCTCTATCAATTAATTATGATATTACCACAGCATGCACCTCACAAAATTACACAGAATATACAGAAATTTTACCAAAATTGGATTCAAAATGGATAAGAAATCACATTTTGAAATTTAAAAACCGCAATATGTAATAGCAATAACATTAGCCCATTTTTACCTCAAACGGTGTGCCAACAATAATTTCTGAAGCTCCCACGATGTTTCTCTCAAAAAATTACACAAGTTAGGCTTTTCAATCACTGAAATTGGCCCAAAAATGGAAGAGAAATCAAATTTAAAAGTCATACGTTGCATGTCTATTTCTATAAATTCTTTCCAGGTTTTGACCTGAGCTTTTATTTCTCTCTTTTCTTTTTTTTAAAATCTAAACCGTCTCCACGTGGTAGTCCCTCGTTGGGCCACGTCAGCGTCGCCCCTTTAATTTTTTTAACACTCAAACTTAATTTTGACACTCCGACCTCATTCAGAGTCAGAAAAATGCAATCCATATATGAAATCTGATCGAAAATAGCATTTCGGACTTAATGGTGTCATTGAAATTCCCATCTGAGGTCATTTTGTCCCAATGTGGGTCCCATTCTTGATATCAATATTTATCGAAAGGATTAAAACACACCTAGAAGCTCTGAAAATTGAATGAAAGGTCCTCCTAGACCAACATCGACATTCCAGATCCAACGGTGCAGTCAGAATTTCCATTTAGGCACAAACACCAAAGACGTTGACAAAAGTCAACTATTGATCCACTCTGGAGGCTAATTTTGCAAACCTCGATATAATTGTACCGAATATGCCTCTAGCCAAATTTGGTCATTCCGAAGTTGATTGACTCATCAGAATTCCATCTCAAGGACATTTATGAGGACTTTATCAAGAAACCTCATTTTACAGTTATAATCTCCTGTTTAACCCAAAAAATCATAGGATTCTTTAATGGTTCATTCAACAATCATACTAACAATACCGACAAGAGTTAGAACAACCCGAGGTCACTATGCATAAACTTAAATTGATAAAATAATCGTGGAAACACAGATATAACCTAGAGGGTTGTTACATCCTGGAGGATGGAATATCTTGAATGATTGGCTTCTTCTATTATCCTCCTTCTTAGTCTATTAATATCAGGTACACATAGTCTATTTTGACAATAAAGTACCCCATCGTATGTAAGCTCAAATCTTTTCATCATACCTTGGCTTACTTTTTACTTACGGCATCATAGCATAGGATCATTGAACTGCTTCTCCTTCACCTCAATTATCAATGGAGACTCTACAATATTATGCACAATAATCCCTTTCTTTGGGGTTTCAAGAAGACGAACTCCCAAAATGGATAGTTGATAAACATATTTAGTAATCCCTTGCTTTACCCCATTTTGATCGCTAGTATTCATGAGTGTCTTATGACTCAGAGCATCGGCTACTACATTTGCTTTGCCTGGATGGTATAGTATATCAACATCATAATCCTTTATTAGCTCTAGCCACCTCCGCTGCCTCAAATTTAGGTCTTTTTGCTTAAATATATATTGTAGGCTCTTATGATCAGTATATATGTCAACATGAACCCCATACAAATAGTGGTGCCATATTTTTAAAGCAAATACAACCGTTGCTAGCTCAAGATCATGTGTTGGGTAGTTTTTCTCATAGGTTCGCAGTCGATGCATAAGCAATTACCCTACCATGTTGCATAAATACACACCCCAAGACAACTCCTGAAGCATCACAATACACCGCATACCCCTTTGTGCCTTTTGGAAGCATTAGTGCAGGTGTAAAAGTTAGCCTGCTTTTCAACTCTTGGAATCTCCTTTCATATGCATCATTCCATTGAAACTTGGTCATCTTGTGTGTCAACTTGGTTAGAGGTGCAGAAATAGAAGCAAAAACCTTCAACGAACCTTTTGTAATGACCTGCTAACCCAAGGAAGCTTTGAACTTTCGTGGGTGTTGTTGGCCTTGGACAATCTTTCACGGCCTCTATCTTTTGTGAATCAACCCTTATTCATTCGTCGAATATAATATGACCCAAGAATGCCACTGATTTTAACCAAAATTTACATTTGGAAAACTTGACATACAACTGTTGATCACGAAGAACTTGTAATACTTGTCGTAAGTGATTTGCATGGTCCTCTTCTGACTTGAATATACCAAAATATCATCTATAAATACTATCACAAATATATCCAAGAATGGCTTGAACACCTTGTTCATTAAATCCATAAAAACTACTAGTGCATTTGTTAGCCCAAATGACATAACAAGAAATTCAAAGTGACCATAGCGTGTTCTGAAAGCTTTCTTAGGTATATCTTTCTCCTTCACCCTCACTTGGTGATAACCTGATCTCAAGTCAATTTTTGAAAAGCATTTGGCATCCTATAATTAATCAAGTAAATCATCAATCCTTGGGAGGGGATATTTATTCTTAATTGTCACCCTGTATAATTATCGGTAATCAATACATATTCTCAAAGTTCCATCCTTCTTACGTACAAATAACACTGGCGAACCCCAAGGGGACATACTAGGCCTTATAAAATCCTTATCTAGTAAGTCTTTTAATTACTCCTTTAATTCACGTAATTCCACTAGGGTCATTCTATATGGAGGGATAGAAATAGGTTGAGTTCCTGAAAGTAAGTCAATACCAAAATCTACTTCTCGTTCTGGAGGTAAACCTAGAAGCTCTTCAGGAAACACATCAACAAATTCATTCTCTATTGGAACAAATTGAATAGTTGGTAATTCTGCCTCCACATCCCTCACTCTAACTAGATGGCATATATATCCCTTTGACATCATTTTCCTTGCTTTAAAATAAGAAATAAACTTACCTTTTGGTGCCCCAACATTGCCTTTCCATTCAAGGACCGCCTCATTCAGAAAGTAGAAGTATACTCTCTTAGTTCGTCAATCCATGGTGGCATAGGAAGAAGACAACCAATCCATACCCATTATAACATCAAATTCCACCATTTCTAACTCAATAAGGTCAGCCAACATGTCACGTTCATAAATAGTTACTACAAAGTTGTAATAGACCCTTCTAGCCATAATAAATTCACCTGTTGGTGTAGACACTTCAAATGGTTTGTTCAACAATTTAGGTATTCTCTTAAGCTTCCTAGCAACTAGTGGAGTGATATATAATAGTGTAGAACTAGGGTCAATCAATGCATATACATTATACAAAAAAATGGACAATATACCTGTAACTACATCTGGTGAAGCTTCCAAGTTTTGCCGAGTCCCTAGAGCATAAGTATGATTTTGGACCCCGCTAGAGCTAGTTGCCCCTCTAACACCTCTACCATGACCTGTAGGAACTTGCTGACCTCTACCTAATGGAGGCGCCGATGATGATAATGCAACAACTAATCTAGTAGGTTGTGCTATATCACCCATATGTCTCCTTAGACAATCTCTTACATATGCCCTGGCACTCCACACCAATAACAAGCATCTGTCCCCATACGACATGTACCTAAGTGGCTTCTCTCGCATTGTTTGTAAGGCTGCTTAGGAGGCATTTGTTGGATTCTTGAATAACCTATTGTCCGTGCACCTTAACCTTCACTTCTTCGCCCAAACTGATTACTTCTAGGCCCTTGAGATTATGGTGGAGCACTATCTGCTGAGTAGGAGGATGATGGCCTAGGTGTCCTATTAGAACCTCGAGGACTAAACTCACCTTAGGATGGTGCAAACTTCCCTGTAGATCTGGAACTCTTGGATTACCCCCTTTCTAACTCTATGCCTTTCTTATTTTCCTTTGATCCTCAAATTTTTGTGCAAAAGCTTGCACCCTCGTTATATCCATGTCTTTATTCAAAGAAGAAATGGTACAGTCTCTAACCAGATTTGAATCCAACCTATCCACATATCGATGAACTCTATCTGCCATAGTAGTAACTAAATTAGGAGCATACCTGGCAAGGGAATTAAATTGAAGACTATACTCTCTCACACTCATATTTCTCTAGTGGAGATTCAAGAACTAATCTGCATGGGCCTCTCGGATCTCTAAGGTCAGGTAATGGTCAAGAAATACCTCTTTGAACTCCTTCCAAGTAGTTGGAGGTGCATCTATACCCTTAGATTGCTTCCAAGCTTCATTCCATATTATAGTCACACCCATCAATTTATATGTTGTCAGCTCAACAGCTTCTGTACCACTTACATGCATAACATCCAAAGTGTGTTGGATCTGATCGATAAAATCTTATGGGTCTTCATTGGGATCTAACCTGGTGAATGATGGGGGTCTAAACAAAGAAAATAACGTATCCTCATGTTGGCTGCCCTACCTACACCACCTGTAATTGGTCCTTCTTGTCTTTGACCTTGGCTAGCAACTATACGAGTCAACAATTAGACTACATTTCTTAGATCTTGTACGATAGCATTCGTAGGTGGTTCTGGGGGATTTTAACTACTTCTCGGTGCATCAGGAGATGGAGGAGTTGGAGATGTTTGTGATAGAGACTAATGTTGGGCCTCACTTTGTTGTCTCACCCGACTAGGTAAAATAACTACCACTTCTACTTTTTTCCCTTTGCCTTTGCATTTTCTTGTTTCTGGCATACTTTCTGTACAAAACAATTTAGAGGTCAGAAAGAATCTACCTAGAACATTTGGCTCTATGACACGATCTAAAGAATGGAAAAAAAAAGAGTGACAACTCCTAAATGCCCTATAGCCTCCTACTTATGAATGTGGTGCATGACACATCCATAAGCAAGACTCTACATAGACACGGCTTTGTAGACTTCCTAGGATGATCAGCTCTGATACCACTTTTGTCATGCCCAAAATCCTATTAAGACAGACTGGCACCCATTGCCGACAAGGTCCAGGAGAATCAACCTGTAATCATGCATTATCTATGAACATTATAAGGTATTTCTACACTCAAAATACCTTTAGGAAAGTAGATAGTAATAACAAGCCAAAAGGAAATGCATATGACTAGACCGTTGGAGCCACAACGCCCAAAATACAAGACATGTCACACTTTACTTTACATAGTCTACAAAGCCTCTAGATAAGAAACAGTCTGATAAGGATCGGGACAGGCCCCACCTCAGTACTAACTACTATACAATACAAAACATAAGATCTAGACACACAGAACTCCGAAGCAACCTGGTGCCCAATAACAGTAACTGGATATCCTGTACTCCTACTTGGGAGATCTACTAGCTCCTGTACTTGAAGCATGAAATGCAAGACCCCCGAGAGGGACACCACTACGAGATAATGTACTTAATATGTAAGCCAAATTGTACTATGTGTGAAATAAGAACTCAAATGAAATCATGCACTGTTGTATAGAGAAGGGACCACCTTTAGTCAAATTTTGGAATCAAGTACTTTATGTCCTTTATGTTACTTTACCTTTATTTATTGTATAATTTGTGCACAACATATAATACAAATGACCAGTTGATCAATGGTAAATCTATATGGGGATCGACCCTAGCTAGGCTTTCCTTGCCCCTTGGCCTACACCCCGTGATGGGATCGACCCTGGCTAGGTGATTCTTCCACCCCTTGGGCAACCACCCATCAGAAGCAACTTTACTTTATCTTTTATTTACTTTGAGATGATTCTTTTGGTGGTCATCACCTTTTGAGATGTAAGACTATGGATATAACAAGTGACATGTAATAATCAGGTAAGATAATACACAATGAAAAGAATAGGTTACACAACTAATGAAACACGTAGGAGATGAAATAACACATGGATTTTATTTAGCTAAAAGAGAAGTCATATATCTTGGTATCCAAAGTATATGTGCAGCTTTGACAATGACTATATATGGAAACATATGTACATGTCAAAGAATGGAAACAAGATTATTAACCATGTTGGAGTTCGTAAGTGACTTTATGTGCCATGGAAGAATCGAGAGTTCATACAAAGTAATAGGAAATTGAGTAGCTTCCTTTTCTCCTAAATAATTATCTACAATAGGGTAGGTGGTAAAACTAGTATTAGTAACTAATAAACATATTTTGGTAGTCTAATTCCATCCAAAATAATAACCGGGAAGCAAGCCCGTAATTATCAACCCAAAGGCGTTCTTTCGACCTTTTCTTCTTTAATCGTGTTTTTTTCTAATACACATTCTTACATAAATCTCATATCTAGCTTGTTTTAGTCCCAGTTAAACTCACAACAATGCAGCAAGTACAACATAAAATAACCCCACAACACACTATTAGGTAGTATAACATTACGTCCTTTCCCCATATTTCAACGACAACAATCCACATCTATTCCAACTTCCACCAAACTGTTATCAGTATTTTTATACATCAAAACCAGTCTTAAAATAGTCCCAAAATAGATGGAGGATGTGAGACAACAGTCTCCAAATAAGCAGCCCACTAGTTCCGACTAACAACACATTTATGATACCATACAAAAACTCATTCTTAAGTAAAACAAAAATAGTGCAGCAACTTTACTTTACCATATCTGACCTAAACCTTGTTAGAGCATAAACTTTACTTGATAATAAAGTCAACCAACAAGAGAAAAGTCCCTCAACAACCAAGAAAAGTGAGCAGCAATTTTTGGAACACATGTTGTCCAAAATTCCAGCACAACATAACCAGCATATCTCTTATTTTCCATCGAAAAATATATTAAAACCATAGGCATTTCTTCGTACCTTAGTCTCCAAAGATCAATCCCTCTTCAAGAACCCTAGAAGTGTACCTTGGCGGCTTTGCAAAGTGAAAAGAAAGCAAGGGGAGAACTTGAAAGAAATCTGATTTTTAGTCTTTGTTAAAATGACATAAGGAGCTGGATTTTAGCCCCTTTTAAAGGGTCACTTTTAGCTGACTTCATCCATTAATTTAAGGCTTATTTTATCAAGGGAGTAATGTACTATTTTGCCCTTTCACTTGGGCCTTATGGGGCTCCAACTTAATGAGCCTTGGCTGCCCATTTTTCTCTTTTTCCCTTAACTTAGTTTAGGCACAAATCATCAAGTGGATTGTGAATGTAATCGGGTATTTTTCTATTCATTTTGGGCATCTAATATTTTCCATTTATAATGTCAAACCATGGGCTAAAATTACATCTTTAACTTGGGCTTTATTCTTTATCGAACTAGGAAAGACTTGGGGTTGGGCCTCGTCTCTGTTTCCATTCCGTTTTACTAACTTTTTGGCCTCAAGTGAGTTCACTCATGGATGGATTAATCTTCCATTTGTGCCTAGCTTATCCAAGCTAAGCACATAGGTGAATCACCTGCTAGCTTCCTAAGTCCCACAAGCACCACACTTCTATCATGTCGTTTAAGGCCTTGATCTCCCTAATTTGACTTAAAACTTTTATACACTCGCTCATCTTAAGCGTTAGACGTAAATATAGCCCTCCAATGTGAAATTTAAGCACTTCTAAAAATTGGTGCTCATTTGATCAAGCCATATCATGTCCTATATACATAGTACTAGTACACGTGAGACGCGGGGTGTTACAGCATATGTCATAAGGTGGGAGATGTCCATATCCTTGACCAACATGGTCATCTTGCAATCCTTGGAGACCAACTCAGAGACACCAGAAATAAACTTGCTTATTTGAACCCTAGGATTTGTGACCATAAAAGGAGCATACTTCAATAATTTAGTAAATTTGAGGTTGTACTGCCTCACATTCATTGCCCCTTGATTCAAGTTGATAAACGCTTAGACCTTTGCCTCCCTTAGCTCATGGGAAAGAATCGGTCGAAGAGATCACATTGAATTCCTCCAAACTGATAAGACTCACTTTTTGGCCTCTCTCATCGGCCCATTGCTAGAACCAAATCTTAGCCACTCCCTTGAGTTGGTAGGCCACCAACTCGACCTTTCCTTCTGATGGAATTCCCATTACCGCCACAACTTGAAAAGCCGCCTCGATGAAGTAAATAGGGTCTATATCCAATTTCGACCCATGGAATTTCGACGAGCTCATCCACATAAAGTCACATACTCTTATAGTTGGAGTGGGCACTTGAGGAGGGATGGCTACCTCCCTGTTGTTTTGGTTGGACAACACTTAGGCCAACAAGGTAGTATGGCTCGAAACTCCACATGAGGCACTTTATCGTCCTATTGGAATGGAGGGATGTTTTGTTTCGAAGTGCCTCGTTAATGGGGAGATTTTCGTGGCGGCATGACCTATAAATAAGCAAAATCCCATTGTTGGTTAGGAAAAAACCTTATTCAACTTTACGACACGACATGAACAAGAAAGAAGGGAAGACTTTCCTAACCATCTCATAGACTCCACTTAAGATAGTGGCACGCTTCAAAACCTTGAATGAGACTCTATGCTACGGGTATGCATGGATATCCAAGGAACATTTTAAAACATAATTCTCTGATACCAAGTTTATAATGGCCCGACCTAGGGGCCTAGTCGTCACACGGTGAATGAGATACCCAAAGGCACCTCACCCAAGCCATCTTAAGCATTCATAGGAAATAAATTAAAACTTTTGAGGAAAATCAGGGGAAAGGGAGCTATGGGCCATTTTTAACAATAAAGGAAAATTAAAAGCAGTGGAAATAACTACTATTATTTTGTCCATAAGCATACCAACTAATACATAACGGACAAAATCGGTACGGTCGATTTCCATCAAATAGAAATAAATCTATAATTGTGTAATATAAAGAGAAAAAACCTAAAAAGGGCTATAAATACATCGCCTTAAACAAAATACAGGATAGAGTGGAATATAGGTAGAGTCCCGAACTAAGGGCTCACTACAAGTAAAATGCTAGTCTCGAATGCCAACTACTAATCACGAGCCAGTGGAGGAGTGTCTGTGCCTACATGGTTAAATCATGTAGGCAAAATATGTGTTAGTACTTTTGGAATGTACTAAGTATGTGAGATGCAATGCAATGCATAAAATTGTAATGCCATCATTCATGAATAAATTTAACATATACTTAGTAAATAAGATCAATGTAAACTCATGCATGAAGTAAGGACATAACTCAATATGAATGGGAGTGAATGTATGAGAAAATATAAGTAGTAAGATCATATCATAGAATCATATACTTTTGGGAAAAGACCTTAACCGACATATAAGACTATAAGAGTTATTACATGGAATCCAACATAACCCCCTACGTTGGCATGAGGAGACCACTTGCCGAATGTAACTCTGTCAACTTAGCATGCATCATAACAGCATAAATAGCCTAGGTGAATCCACTACCCTAGCCTACAAGGGGCTTCTAAAGTGGCACATAGTTAATGTGACAAAAGGTTACTTCTAAAGTTCTCCTACCGAACCCCACCTCAATGCCACATTCGGTGATAAGTCATCCCATAGAATCTTTTAAAATATAACTAAGAATCATAAGTAGCGATCATAAGAGTAGCTCGAACTTAGGAACCACCAAGTGAGTATTGTCCTTTCATCTGGGGGACCTTTCTTAAACATCTTTAGGGCAATCGTCAACATGCTAATATATTTGAAAACTTAACTTTAAAACTCATCTTTAATGCCCAATCATCATCACAAATCATACATAGCTTTACTCGGAAACTAGGTAGGCTTTGCTTTTAAAATGGAACAATCATAAATCATATGAATCATAAGAAAATTTCTCTTTTAAAGGTCCATCGAAAACACCCACACTTCATCAACATCAAGACCATCATGTAGTTATCATTAATAGCTCAAACATGCATATATACTCGTTAAAATAATCATTGGATATCATGAATATCAAGTAATAACTTAAAACATCATGAAATTAGAATAATTATGTATAATATCTTAAAGGAACTTTAAAAAAAAGGTGAAAGACTTGAAAAGGAATTTATGGGTGGAAGGATACCCATAAATAAACTCGCATACCTTCGGAGAACTAGAGAGAAACAAACTTGTAGACTTTGAGGAAGAATTTAGAAACCCTAACCTTGTCTTGACTTGTTCTTGAGAGTCTTTTGTTGCCTTACTATTTTGGAGAGTGAAGAATGAGAGATTGAATGAGGGAAGCAGGGCTTAAAGGTTTATGTAGGGTCCTTTTCCCATCCCCAAAATGACATAGTTTAAGAATATAAAGGACGAAAATGACTAAACTACATCCTATTAAAACTACAAAATTTGACTTACGGAACCCTGATTATAGGTTGTATGTCAATCCATGGGCCATAGATCCTTTCCGTCTGATACCACATCTAAAATTTCCAGAAAACCAACTTTGTTGGACCCAAATCTACGATGCCTTTCTACGGGTCGTATACTATTCCACGGGTCATCTGATAACTTATGAGTCACCCTTCAGAAAACTCCAAATTTCCTTTATGTCTGGGTCCCAACCATCTATGGGCTGTAAGATATCCTATGGGTTATCACATGGTCTGTGTGTTACCCTATACTTGAAAACTTTTGCACTTTCCTGAAGTTCATATTCACGAACCCCAACTTACAGATCGTATGTACACTTACGGGTCGTAAGTGTCTCTCATACACCAGACTCCAGGTCATTTTCTGCATAACTTTTCTGCATCAAGGATCCTAAACTGGGGGTCATTACACTGTGGCCATTTGTATAATATACATATCTATAATCATTTGGGCAAATAGACCCCATACCTCTCATTATAGCTTTAAATCAATGCATAACATGTCATGTATGATATGAATCTTGAATGCACATAGTAGTCCATAGAAAGAATTTAACCAATCTTGGCTCATTGGTATACTTATTCTCATAGCATCATACTTGTTGTCGTAGCATATATACATGACTCGAGGAATCTTGTATGTCGTTTGAATAAGTTTAGGAACTTAACTCAATATTTAGAAAGAAGTCTTAACTCTAAAAAAAGGTTCATAAATATGTTTCACATAATGCTTATACTTGGTTCCATAACAATTACTAAAAGATAGTATTGAAAAAGAATCAAGTATCATAGTAGTTTAAATAGGAGCATTATATGGGAGATTATTGGAAATCAACGTGTTACTTTTTAAGTTCTTCAAATATGATTTTAGAAAGAAAAAAGAAATGGTTATGAATACTACATTCCCCTTATAATCTGCCTTTATTTTTAGCAACACCACACCAAGAAAAGCAATATCTCAAACATATAGACAAATAGTCAGGAAAACCGATAAATTGATATATAGATATTAAATGTCCAGTTTAAGCGAACGAAGGGAATATCAACCTAATATCATCATAAAAATCATTCAGTTGCTATCCCAATGTCTTTTACAGAAGGTCTTTCTAGCAAAAGAATAGTAAAATATCATATTTGACGTTTTGGAAATTTCTTGGATTTTGTGCTAAAAAGAGGACGGAGCTTAGCCTTAACATACCTTTCCAACGGACGTCCAAATGCTCGAAGTTCCATTACAAAAGTTGTTCCTTACGTCCTATTCTTCCCAACCACTATATATACACAACTTATAACCATCTATAAACAACCCATAATTAAGCATAAATTGGCAAATTTTCCATATAGCCTTAAGGCGATGAAACGTTCGTAAAACTTTGTAAAAACAATCATAAAAGAGCCCAAAGATTATTACTTGAACAAACCAGTTGTAAACCTAGAATAACCAGAATGAACACCACTTTTCTAACATCCAAAAATTGCTCCAAACACAACTATAGGAGGGAAAAATAATTATAAAGTGTAAGGCATACATTTCTAGGCATGGGGATAAATTTTAACGGTAAAAATGCAAAAACATACCTAAATCACTTAGGGAATTTGTGGGAGCTCTTTATTCAGTATCTTAACTGTTTTGGGATGATAATTGAGTGTTTTGAGATTCAAAATGTCAAATTAGCCAACCTATAGGTGGGTTTGACCCGACCTAGCCCAAGACCCAATTTCCTGCTCGAGTAGTCACACTAAAACTGTCATAACGTTTTATTCCAAAGCTATATTGATGCATGATTTTGTGTGTTGAAACTAGACTCATAGATCTTCCATTTGATAGGTCAGGGACCCTCTAATTATTTATATTTTGGGATATATGGTCTGAGATATTTGACCCAAATTTAAGAAAGATTTCTTGAAGAAACTTACGGTAACTTTGGCCAACCTTTATCTTGCAAGTTTCTTGAATCTAAAACTTGACATATGATCATTGGGTTATTAACGTACCCCTTAACAATCTATTATTATCAAATTGTACACTCTTATTCCCATCTAAAAAGTGAAACTTAATTTAAACCTTCTGAAAAGGGTGAGGTGTCACTTGGGCCATTTCTTTAATCACGAATATGTATTTAGGGGATTTCTTTGACCTAAAACTTTAAGTCCTTGATATTACCACTCATTTGCAGGCTTTATTATCATTAGGTACTATACAAAATCATATGTGTCTTATATAACATGTCACACTATGTATATTATTGAAGATGAGAAACACGGGGCCTCACAATCTCTCCCTCCCTTAAGAACATTCGTCCGCGAATGTGTCAAGATAACCCCTTGGTTGCATTACCATTTATCAAAAATATTATTTTTGAGGATATACTTGTTACCCTTGCAAACCATAAATCAACTTCCAAAAACTCCAACTACTAAGCTTCGTATAGCTATCCCACAATAAAACATACAAATTACACTTCAAATCATTTAAAATTTAAGTTATTGTAGATAGAGAACTGCCAATTTTGAAATGCAACTCACCTTATGTTGTAATTAGCTGGGGGTGCTTCTTCATCATTTCTATTCGGCTTCCCAATTTATTTCCTCAATATTGTTATTTGCCACCATATTTTCATGGAGGTCACTTCTTTATTTGAAGTTTTCTTACTTGTTGATGTAAAATAGCCACTGGTACCTCATCAGAAGACAAGTCTTTAGCAATATGGATATCCTCAATGTGAGTAATATGCAAAGGATCTCAAATACACTTTCGCAATATAGATACATAAAACACTGGATGGACTGCTTCTAATTCTGATGGCAAATCAAGCTTGTATTCCACTTTGCCAATTTTTTGAATAATCTTATACGATTCCACATACCTAGGACTGAACTTCCCTTTCTTTCCAAATCATATAATATCCTTCATAGGTGACACCTTTAAGAAAACCCAATTTTCTGCATCAAACTTTAAGTCTCAGCATCAAACGTTTGTGTAAGACTTCTACCAACTCTGGGACATTTGTAGTCGGTCTCTAATAAGTTTCACTTTTTCCATCACTTACTGTACTAGATTAGGGCTTGGTAACTTTACCTCCCAAACTCAAACCAACCATCGGTGACCTACATCTTTGCCTGTATAGTACTTTATAAGGCATCATTTGAATACTAGCTTGGAAGTTGTTATTATAAGCAAACTCGATAAGAGGTAGATGATCATCCCATCTTTCTTTAAAGTCCAACACGCAGGCACATAACATATCCTTAATGGTTTGAATGTTATGCTCTGCCTGACTATCTGTCCATCAATTTGCGGAGGAAAAGCGGTGTTAAGATTTACTTGAGTAGATTTTTTCAACCTATCAATGATTACCCAAATAGAATCATACCTGCATGGAGTACAAGACAAACCAGTGATGAAGTCCATATTTATGATGTCTCATTTTCATAACGGAAGACCAATATACTAAGCTAGGCCTCCAAGTCTCTACAATATCTTTTTTCAAGTCATTCAACCAATAGATTTGTCAAAGGTCCTGATATATTTTTTTGCTCCAGGGTAAGCCAAATATCTATAATAATGAGCCTTAGAAAGAATCTTGGCACGGAGCCCTCCGATGTTTGGCACACATAAGCGACTTTGGTACCTAAGGACTCCATCTCCCATTATCTAAAACAAAGGATGTTGATTAGTGGAATACTTTCCCTCAATGTCATAAACTTAAGATCCTCACGTCGTCGCTTTTTTACTTCAGTAACAAAGGAAGATTATACTATATTTTGAACAATTACACCTCCATCCTCTGCATATACTAATCGCACCTGTAAACAAGCTATATAACAAAGATCTTTTGTCATTTTCAACCTTATCAGCTTCAACATGGCTTAGACTGCGCATGGACTTTTGGCTAAGTGCATCAGCAATAACATTAGCTTTGCCGAGATGGTATAAAATATCAACATCATAGTCCTTTAGTAATTCTAGCCATCTCATTTACCATAGGTTAAGCTCCTTTTGCTTAAATAAATATTGGAGGCTCTGGTAGTTGTTAAAAATATCAATATGAACCCCGTATAGATGACGCCAAATCTTTAGGGAAAAAATGACTGCAGCGAGCTCAAAATCATGAGTAGGATAGTTTTGTTTGTGTTTTTGTAACTGTCTAGAAGCGTACATGATAACCCTACCATGTTGCATAAGAACACAACCTAGGTCAATCCTCGAGGCATCACAATATACAACGTAGCCTTTGGTGCCCTCTAGAAGAGCCAAGATAGGTGTGGTGGTAAGCCTTTTCTTTAGCTCTTGAAAACTCTACTCACATGCTTCAGTCCACTGAAACTTAGTTGCTTTATGTGTCAATTTCATTAGTGGGTAACAAGATAGAGGAGAATCCCTCAACAAACCTTCTATAATATCCTCCAAGCCCAAAAAAGCTACAGACCTCTGTCAGATGCAAGGGTCTCGGCCAAGCCATCACTACTTCAATCTTTTGGCCATAGACCTTGATACCATCACCAGTAATAACATGACCAAGAAAAGCTACATAAGTTAACCAAAATTCATATTTATATAATTAGGCATATAACATATTGTCTTGGAGCATCTATAATATAGTTCGCAAATGGTCTGCATGCTCAGCTTCTGACCATGAATATATCAAGATGTCGTCAATAAACACGATCATAAATTCATCCAAGAATGGTTTAAAAACTCGATTCATTAGATCCATAAAAGCTGCTAGGGCATTTGTAAGCTTAAAAGACATGACAAGGAACTCAAAATGTCTATACCTCATCCTAAATGTTATCTTTAGAATATCAACATCCCTGACTCACAATTGGTGATACCCGGATCACAAGTCAACCTTTGAAAAGAATTTGGCACCCTGCAATTAGTCAAACAAGTTATCAATCCGCGAAAGATGATACTTATTCTTGATAGTGACTTTATTTAGTTGTTTGTAATGGATACACATTAATAAGGATCCATCTTTCTTTCAAAAAATGAGCACTGGAGCACCCCACGAAGACATACTTGGCCTAATAAAGCCTTTATCGAGTAAGTCCTTCAATTGTTCCTTCAATTCCCTTAGCTCTGTAGGAACCATTCTATAGGGAGGAATGGATATAAGCTACGTATCAGGGAGCAAATCTATAGCAAAATTTGGGGGGAATCCTTGGAAGCTCATCTGGGAATACCATCAGGAATTCATTCATAATAGGGACTAACTAAAGGGTCACTAGCTAATAAAATATCATGTCTACCCATAATGGTAACATGCACCTAAACCCTTTCCTATACTGCCAGTATAAAGTTTCCCGCATTATGTACATGGTGGAGTAGGTTGTCTTATTTGCGCATAACGCTCCTGTCACTAGCTTTCAGGCTGGACTGAACTCTGCCCTGGTCCTGATTGAATATAATGATCAAATCACTGGCCCAACATCCATGGTGGGAAACAACCTACTGACCGAGGTGGATATCAATGAAGTGGGGGCCAAAAATCACCCATGACTCCCACTAAGACCCTATAGTATGAGCCCTCTTATTTTTCTCCCTATCTTTATGGGTATCTCAAATCTGATGAGAAAGGTCCTCTGTAGTCTGAGCAAAACCTTGTATGCGAGAAATATCTACACGGTCTTGTAAAGAGGCTATCTTGCAGTCTTTGATCAAATGATTCCCCAAACTATCTACATAATAATGAACTCTAGCGCTCATGGTACATATAATATTTGGTGTATACCTAGCCAAAGAATTAAACCTAAGGCTATACTCATTTACACTCACATCCCCCTGCCTCAGACTGATAAACTGGTCAAGACGGGCCACCCAAACCTCCCATGGCAAGTAATGGACTAGAAATGCCTTAGAGAAGTCCTCCCACTCTACTGGCGGGGCATCAGGACCTCTAGATCTCTCCCATGCCTCATACCATAGGATGATGACATCATGTAGTCGAAAAAAGCCAATTCCACAACCACGATGACAGAGGCATGCATCACCTTAAGTACTTTATACTATGGTCTATAAAGTCCTAGAGATCCTCAATGTGACTGGATCCTGTAAATATTGAAGGGACCAAGTGAAGAACCTCCCATACCTTCGAGCTTTCTATTCAATCTCTATTAGTGTCTGCTCCCGCAACTGTCTCTCATGAATAGAAACTATACTAGTCAATACCTGAACTGCCTCTCTCATCCCCTGCTCCTTAGTCTTTAGGGGGGTTGGAGGTACTGGATCTCCTTCGGCCTCAACAGGTGCTGGTAAATCTGGTACTATGGGTACTGGAGACCCACTTTGTGCCTCCATGAGAAATATATCCCATGGACCTGGCAATAAATGATTGGTACCTTCTCTCGGATCCATAACTATCTCATGTCCATCTCCTGAGTGTAGGCAACCCGTTAAATAAAAACCACAAAGCACGATTTAGATTTCATATGTTTCTATAGCTTTGTTCTATAGCACGATCTATTAAGCGAAGGAAATGTAACCATCCCTAAATGTCTCATAGCCTCCTGATTATAAGTGTGGTGCACAACACACCCATAAGCAAGACTCTACTAGACACAACATTGTGGACTTCCTGGGATATGATCTGCTCTGATCCATATTTGTCATGCCTAAAAAAGAGAGGAGGAACGACTGGAACTCGACAGCGTCATCTTATACTGAACATGCTAGCTAACTAAACTAGGGGCCAAAAGATTGGACAGCATAATATCTGAAAAACAATAAATCATGTACATCAAGACAAGTAAACCAAAATGATAAAGTACTAGCTAGCCGACGAGACTGCAACAACAAAGGTACATGCATACACACAAATATATATATGATGGACCTTTAGCGGGAGACTAAAAGGTGTAGAAGAACCAACCCAACAAACATGTCCACAAATAGCCTCTAAAAGTGTAACTAACACTACCGGGATAAGGCCCCAACTGTACCCAACTATACGACAAAAAGTAAGCATCTAGTGAAAACTCCAAGAAGAGGTGGAACTTACCAACTCACAGCTGAACTGGGCTCCTAGTGGAGGGGTCGATCAGAATCCCTACTCGATCTGCACACATGAAATAAAATACAGCGTCCCTAGGCAATGGGACGTCAGTACGAATAAACATGTACTGGTATGTAAGGCAGAAAGTGAAATCATAGTTAACTATAGTAAAAAAGGTAACAAAAAATACCACCTATAACCAAAACTTAGGTAACCTTCATGGCCAACACACAACCTCATAGTGATCAAACATGCATGGTATGCTTGAGTAATCGCATGTCATGAATACATATATATAGATGCAAATGCATGACATACCCAACAAAATGCTAACAGTGGTGGTCCTTTCTGGTAGCTAACCGACATCATATTTGCCAACCTGTGGCCATGTGTATAATATACATATCTATAATCATTTGGAAAAATAGGTCCCATACTTCCAATTATAGCTCAAAGTCCATGCATAACATGTCATGTATGATATGAATCTTGAATACACATAGTAGGCCATAGCAAGCCAATCTTGGCTCATTGGTACACTTATTATCATAGCATCATCCTCATTGTCGTAGCATATATACATGACTTATGGAATCTTATATGTCTTTTGAATAAGTTTGGAAACTTAACTTAATATTTAGAATGAAACCTTAACTCTGAAAAAGTTCACAAAGATGCTTCACATAATGCTTATACTTGGTTTCATGCCAATTAGTAAAAGAAAGTATTCAAAAAGAATCAAGTGCCTTAGTAGTTTAAATAGGAGCATTATAAGGGAGATTATTGGAAATCGACATGTTACTTTTTAAGTTCTTAAAATATGATTTTAGCAAGGAAAAAAGACTAAGTATGAATACTAAAGTCCCCTAGTAATCTGCCTTTATTTTTAGTGACACCACACCAAGAAGAACAACACCTCAAACATATAGACAGGTAGTCAAGAAAACTGATTAATTGATATATAGATATTGAATGTCCAGTTTAAGCGAACGAATGAAATTCCAACTTAATATCATCATGAAAATAATTCAATTGCAATCCTAGTTCCTTTTACAAAAGGTCTTTCTAGAAAAAAAAATAGTAAAATATCACATTTAACGTTTTGGGAATTTCTTGGATTTCGTGCTAAAAGGAGGGTCAGAGCTTAGCCTTAACATACCTTTCCAACAAACGTCCAAATGCCCAAATTTCCTTCACGAAAGTTGTTCCTTACATCCTAATCTTCACAACCACTATATATACACAACTTATAACCACCTATTAACAACCCATAATTAAGCATAAATTGGCAAATTTGCCATATAGCCTTAAAGCGATGAAACGTCCATAAAACTTTGTAAAAATGATCATAAAAGAGCCCCAATATTATTACCTAAACAAACTAGCTATAAACCTAGAATAACCAGAAGAACACCACTTTTTTACTATCCAAAAACAGCTCCAAACATAGCTAATAGGAGAGAAAAACAATTGCAAAGCGTAAGACACATATTTCTAGGTACAGGGACAAATTTTAACAGTAAAAATGCAAAACCTTGCCTAAATCACGTAGGGAACTTGTGGGAGCTCTCTATTCAGTTTCTTAACTATTTTGGGACAAACATCGAGTGTTTTGAACTTTATAATGCCAAATTAGCCAACTTATAGGTGGGCTTGACCCGACACGACTAATGACCCGATTTTCTGCTTGGGCAGTCATGGTAAAACTATAACTTTTTATTCCAAAGTTGGATTGATGCGCAGTTTTGTACATTGCAAACTAGACTCGTAGACCTTCAATTTGATAGGTTTGGACCCTCTCAATTCTTCTACTTTGGGAGATGTGGTTTGAGACATTTGACCCAAATTTAAGAAAGATTTCTTAAAGAAGCTTATGGTAACTTTGGTCAACCTTTATCTTGCAACTTTCTTGACTCCAAAACTTAACATATTACCATTGTGTCATTAAAGTACCCCTTAACAATCTATTATTAGCAAATTGTATACTCTTAGTCCCATCTAAAAAGTGAAACTTAATTTAAACCTTCGAAAAGAGCTAGGTGTCACTTGGGCCATTTCTGTAATCACGAATATGTGTTTAGGGGATTCCTTTGACCTAAAACTTTAAGTCCTTGATATTACCACTCATTTACAAGCTTTATTATCCTTAGGTACTATACAAAATCATATGCGCCTTATATAACATGACATACTATGTGTATTTTAGAAGACGAGAAACACAAGACCTCACACACGCCCTCAGTTGTAACTTTCTTATTAGATGTCCTAGTAAATCTTCTGTTAGTAGGGTGTCATTGTTTGACAGGATTCCTTGGCAGGTTATTCCTATCATCACCTATGAACTCCTCCACTCCTTTGTGTTCTTACCTCCTTAGTTCAGGTTGTAGTACACACTCAACTTCATTATGCCCTTGTAGCTTACATCTTTTACAATACTTTGCAAGAATGTTATACTCCACTTTGATTTTCACCATTCTTGACATGTTTTCCTCATTATTCTTCATTTCTAATTCTACAAACTCTAGAAGATCACCCAACAGGTCCACCTAAACTTTTACCCTAGTACAACTAGGCCTCGTCTTGTTTATCGTAGTTGTATCAAGATGAATAGGCTTACCAATTCCTGCCGCTAAAGAGAAAATAGCCTTATCCCAAAGAAAGTAGGGAAGAGATCAGGTAAAGATATCCATACCATAGCTTGTGATGTTTTTACCTTAACTGTAAACTTCCCATCATAGATCAAGGGCCTCATCAAATAATATACTCCATTCTTATCAATAATATGATACAAGGGTTTTGACATCATAGTTACGAAATCCTCAAATAGGTCAAATCTTATCAAAATCTGCCTATATCTCAATAATCCAATTTGACATTATCTTTTTATATTGCATTGTTTGGGAAGTGTTTTCCTCAATTCATCCAAATCTGACCACCCATAAGAGAATTTGTCAATCACTGCATATTGAAGATTATAAGAGATATTAATACTCCTTATTTCATCATCTATTCAAGTGATGCGAGGAACACCATTATTGAATGTAGGCTTTTTAATAGGAATCGGAGATAATTTTTTATGATCAACAACTACATTATTAGGATTCAATAAATCTGCACATGCCTTTTCTTTTCTCTTAACACTACTATTATTAAGCACTACACTCACTAGGCAAACTGTTAGGTTGTGAATTGGCTGCAATTGGTAAAGTAGGAAAGTGTTTAGATATAAGAGAAAAGGTCCAACCAACCATCGTGGGCAGTCGTCCAGTGGTCGAATCAGTATGAAGGTTAAGAATCAGATTAGGATTTTAGGAGAGAGAGGAGAGAAAAATAAAATCCCAATTAAAGGAAGTTAAAGTTTTGAAAAAAAATTCAAGTGTTTTTTTATGGAATTAAATTAAATCTGAGCTCAAAACGTATTAGATTTTGGTATTTAGCTCAAAGAGACGCTATTATTGAAATATGAGGTGATTTGTCAAGAAAGGAAGAAGTTGGAATTTGAAGTTGTTAGTGTTCATTATGTGTTGTTGGTGTTTCTGAACAAAAAAACTATATCTGATACAAAACTCTAACCGAAAAATATTAAAAATTGTTTGGATAATTTTGTAAAATCAAAATCTAAAAATGACAACATAAATAAGCCTTTTTTTTAAAGAGAAAAATTTTAAAATGACAAATATTAGATATGTTATTACGGATTTTAGCATTATTTTTTAGTTGTAAGTTATAACATTAGATTTCTTGCATTCTATAACAGTTTTTATTTAAAAAAAATAAAAATAAAAATTTTAAAAATGATTAAAAATTAATTATTTAGTTGCTGGTTTAATTAAGTGTCCCATTAAATTAGGGATCTTTTACTTATCATTAATTTGAATCCGTTTTATTTTTTCATTTTTATTTTAAATAGTTACTGATAAAATATTGTAGTTCTTTTTTTTCCTCCTTAATTTACTCTTACTCTCTTTCATATCTGTTATTAATTTAAAAATAAAAAGAATACTAGATCGTGAATTCAAAAAGGTGTTTTAACTCTATATCGAAAAAATATATTTTTTAATCTTTTAACATTGTTATACAAAAACGGGTATGAGAGTAGTTTGCAATTTATCACAATAAGATCTTAGCGGACTTATAATCTATATGCTTGGCTTGAATTTCATATAATTTGTTGGTATTCTTTGATCATATACAAATTGTTTATTTTTTATATGAAGTATAATTCATGTGTTGTTATATAATAGGTATGACGTTGATATATTTTTTGAGTATCTGCATTATATTAGATTTATTAATGACATGAATATGATATAAACTTGGTATAATGTATATTGTATGTATTTTGTGTTTATATTTTGTACTATTTTGATGTAAAGTATAAATGTGTTTAATAGTTAACAAGTATTGGCATGAATTTAGTGTAGTTTTTGAAATCCTAAAATTCGATATTGTTTATTATGCAAGCACAACATATATGAAATGCAAATTAAATCAATTTCATATCATTTATTGGGTTCATAAAAAAATATCAAGTTCATGTTAATATTGATAAAATATTAAACACATTTATACTTTATACACAAAAAAATTTAGTAATATATACCAGAGAACTTCAAAATTTATATAAATTTAAACTTCATATCAATTTAAACAGTGAAAATAGGATAATATAAATTTTTTTTCGTACCATATAAATATCAAAAGTAAACACATCCGAGATATAATGCACATCATACCAATTTTATGTCAAGTTCATGTCACCTATTATATATACAAACCAAATATATATATACTAAACACATGCATACTTTATATCAAATTAATACAAAAAGTAAACACAACAAATATAACAATACACATAATACCACTTATCATCTCAAATTCAATTCACCAACAAACTCAATGTGAAAATTCATAAATTATATCAATGTTACACAAAATGCATGAAAACACAAGATTGAACCTTATACCAAATATTTACAGTAAACATACAAATAAGAAATATCAAATTTATATAAAATTCATGCTAATCATAATAAATTCAAAGCGATTTTATGTATTATTATGCAAACAAAATATATATGAAAAACAAATCATACCAAATTCATATTGATTATAAGATTAAAATAATAACTATTTTATGTCAAAATTAACTAGATATTAAATTAATTTATACTTTATACCCAGAAAAATCATCCATATATAGAGGAGAACCAAGTTGCATTAATATGCATAAGAAAAGTAATCAAATTGAATTTTTCCTCAATGTTGCTTTTCATTGCCCCATATGTGACACACCAATTTTTTATTTGTCCTTATTTTCCTAGACGATGAAATTGGATTTTTCTTTAATATTGCTTTAGTCTTCTTCATTGTTGTTCGACTCTTATTATTAGGAGACTTGACGTTTCTCACCAGAATTTGAATGTTTGGTGATTTAATCTCCGATTGCCCGTGTTTTTGTTCCTCTGCAAACCGGGGCTCTTTCTAGGAGTAATATTAACATTACTTTTTCTGTACATGATGTAAGATGTAAAGGAACAAAAATAAGTTAACTAATATGAGCAAGAATGAAGTATTTTTTTACGGTTATATGAAGAAGAAGAGGGAGAACAAAAGACTTTTTGTGTTAGTGAAAAAGTTATCTGGAAAGATGTGATAATTATGTTGAAAGAGAAAAATACAGCTAAATTGAACGATTTAAGGTAACTTGTAAAGTTTAACAAATAAAAATGTCCTTAATTGTAGTTAAATTGTTATATAAAAAAGAAATATAAATTTATTATTATGAATATTTAATGAATATATATTTTTAATAAAAATAAAATTAAATATTATAAAATATTGCTGATTTGTTGTAACCTGAAATTAAAATGTTATTAGTAATAATTATTAAATAATACATTTAAAGAGTATAATATTTATATTCTTAAAGAAGTTATATAGATAAAAATTATTTTTTTAAATCGCAATAATGTAAATGAGGCATATTTTTGCTAGGAGACGAGTCAGGCACATGTGTCTGGATGAGAGGAGTTTGGAGCATCTGGTGTCTCTATCGCTATAAATTCACTCTGTACCGTTCCTCTCTTTCCACATTGCTAAGAGAAGCTACTTTCTGAGGTGCATAGGTCAAAAATGGCGGACGGAAGCGGTGCTGATTCCCATACTGATACAGCACAAAGGCAGATTAGGAAAGTGCTTCTCATTTCCGCTGGTGCTAGTCACTCCGTTGCTCTTCTCTGTAAGTTCGCCCTTCCATTCTCTAACTCAATTTCCCTTTCTTTCTTTCTTTCTTTCTTTCTTTCTTTATAATACATACAACTAATAAAAGTTTAAGGAAAGGGAATACTGTTGTACTCTAGTATCAAATTAGGTAATCTTCCGAGTAGTTTGCTTTTTTCACCCTTCCCAACTGAAAGCGGAAGCTTGTGTGCCTGCAAGTGATGTAGACAAATGTGAAGCACAGACAGAGATGAGAAGAGCAGTTGAGTGGGAAGGGGTGGGGTGGGGGTGGGGGTTAGGGTTGTCATAGTTTAGAATTTGCATGGACAAAAATGGTCCACGTTATGAAAGATACTATGGGTAAAATGGTAATCTGTCCTCCCGCTATCTCTCGTGGCCTTTCATTTGGGGTTTTATTCATGTACTGGTACAATCATTATTATTTTTTCTTGTAATTTCTAAATCAAAAGTTTGTAGAAATCCATTAAATTAAATGAACAAATATATTTCGAAAATACTTAAAATTATAGTGGTGATACTTTTATCATTTGCTTATATCTTGATAAAAAACAAAAATCTTTATAAAATTCACTTATATAATTAGGGGGTACAATGGACCAACAAAATAAAAGGACAAGTGCTAAATGTTTTATTTCAAAAAGTAGTACTTGTTGAAGAATTTTTTTTTCTCAATAAACTATATTACATAATGGAATAGACTAAAAAGAGCGCAGTTATGCATGAAGCATCTCTTGTTCAATTAAGGTCTTGGAAGGGCCATACTCCAAGGGCGTGTGTGATGATTGTAGCCTACCTTAATGCATGCATTAGCGATTAATTTCACGACTCAAACCTGTGACCAATAGATCACAAATAGACAGTTTTATCGCTGTTGCAAGGCTTCCTTTACTTGAATGCCATAGATTGAATATCTAATTTTTTATTTTAAAAGAGGTGCAAATCTATAGAGGGAATCCCCTATATACAAAATCCTACTTTTTGGGGATTTTTTCTTTTTCCAGTAATCACTTTCCATACAATCTTATAGGATATGCATTTTATTGGTTCACTATGTAATAAGACATAAATAAATGGTACAAGGGTGTGCTATTTATCACAAAAAGAAGTCTTTAAAATGTTTTATACAGGGTTGTTGCAACGTGCAACCACTCTCTAATAAGGTTTGGGAGCGTAAGCTTTTGATCTTGTGGAAGGTCTACCTGATGGCAAAGATACCATTTTGCTGGTTTATAGGTACAAGAAATATGCTTATTATGTCCTTGAGTCAATTCATTCTCCCTCGTTGCCACAGATAAGGATATAGTATTCTTTTTCTGATTTTGGAAAAAATTGTTCGAAGGACTAAGGAGTGAGTTACATCACAACACTTCCTATCGCTCCAGATAGGCAATCAAAAAGGATGAGTGGGTTCTAGGAATATTAATTGTGATGTGTGATTTTTAGTAAACCAACTAAATGGTTTTTCATAAGCCAACTAAGTGGTGCAAGCAGATAGTTTGCTCCCTTGTGTTTTTGCCCTTCTCAATTGAGTTGAGTTTGTTAGTTCTGTTTTTTGTTAGGACAATAGTAGACTAAAAAGAAAACTAGAAATAAAACAGATATGTGAAATTTAAAGGAAAAAGAGTCTCAAGAATTTTGAGAAAATAGTTAATCATTTGACAAGATCCAAGTTGCAACATATTGATTATTAAAGGAATCAAACGCCTTTGCTTGATAAACGAATCAAAAGTCTGATTTGGATCTTGATTGCTTCTTCAGTAACATTAGACAACAATTAGGAATGGATACTAACTGCCCTCCAAGAATACCAAAAAGCAATTAGAGATATCAAAGAAGAAATTATCTTAATACCTTGAAATATGAGCTAGTTTAGACTGAAAAGATAAATCTCAAGACACCGAAGGATCAAAAGAACTCTGAAAGTAATATCAGTCATCAATTTCAGAGTATCCCACAATAAGTGAAACACTCTTATTTATAGAAGTAAAAGGTGGCTGCCAAGCCTTTAAAAAAAACTAGAAGCTAGAAACTAGGATGGGTGGCTCAAGTCCCTAGGTAAAGTGGCTGATTTGAGTCTCAAATACCTAGATTTTTGAGCTTGTTTTGGGCTGCAAATTTTATTTTGGGGGCCCTAGTCCGCCTCTTTGTTGATTTCAACTTGGACCATGAAGTAATTAAGTTTTGGTGCATGATAATTTTTTTAAAAATTTAAACTTGGAGTAGGCTGTATTATTTTGCTTTAATTATTTTGTGCTACCGTGCTTCGAATTCTTCTCTTTTCGTTCGAGTTGACAAGCTCTCTACCCCACAAAAGGTGGGGGTAAGGTCTGCATATTAGAAGAGCTTGATTCAGTACTAAAGCTGCCAACTCAAACTATCAAGCTTTTCTGTGATGGGTAATTAATGTAATCAATGTAATTGCAGCTGGAAATATTGTTTGCTCATGGGGAAGAGGAGAGGATGGACAGCTTGGCCTTGGGGATGCTGAAGATCGATTTTCTCCTACTCAGGTTAGTGCATTGGATGGGCAGGAAATAGTATCCGTCACTTGTGGAGCTGACCATACAACTGCTTACTCGGAGGGCTTCAAGCAAGTCTATAGCTGGGGATGGTAGGGTTTCTTTTTATCAAAAATCTCTAATTAATGCATTATTATGATAAAATTTAGTGCACCGGGCTAGCCCTTTTAAATACTACACTAACAATTCAATATGGTATCTTTTTTCTTTAAAAATCCACTTCTCTAAATAAAGGTAATCTTGATAAAAATAATTATTAACTTTTTGATTACGTTAAAAAACCATCAGCTTTGGATAAAATATGAAAGTTAGAAATATCATATAATCTGGACCGGAGGGAGTACTAGATCATACCCTTACTACTATCCCTTTTTATGTGCAACTTTTGGAAGCAATTCATGGAGCCACCTCTTCTACATATTCAAATTCTTTTTTGAGCATGCTTAAGAAGGTTATCTTCTTAATATAGTTTAAATGTAAAAGTCAGCTAATGTGAGAAAAATCGCTAAATTTATAGAAACAAAGCGAAACATGACAAAGATAAAAATTATAACAGCGCAAAAGATGCAGATACAACTGCAGATTAGGACAGTTTGATTGGACATCCAGTAAAGATGTGACAATCTGCGTTAAGCCATTAACTATTAAACTAATAGAATGAAATAGGAAGAAAAGAGTAGTAGATATCAGAATTAGACCTCTGGCTTCGAGAATGATGATTTATGGTGAGAAAATTAGGACAAGAAGAAAAAAAACAAGTGAAAACTCAGCTTGATTATTCCCTCAAGCCATTTGGGGTTTAAATAACTAAAGTGTATATTCTTAGAAAGAAAAGGTAATCAAAATACATAGTTACAAGGAGTAAATGCTTATAAATCATATGTATTAAGTTTGTTACAATGTAGTTGATACAAAAATCATATGCAAGCTGATTCTTTGATGTTACGAATTTTGTAATAATGTCTTATGAGTATATTAGTTCTATGATAAAGTGACAATCCATCTCAATGTGTTTAGTTCTCTCATGAAATACTGGATTTGTTGCAATATGAAGAACAACTTGGTCATCTGAGTGATTGATTTTTCCAAACTTCAATTGTCTAAGCATTGGTTAGTTCAAATTAGTTCACAAGTTGCCACGAGCATAGTTTGATATTCAGCTTTTGCATCGATCGAGAAATTACATTTGTTTCCTAGTTTTTGAAAACACCAAATTAGCTCCTACTCAATATTATATACGCACAGGAGTCAGGACTAGCCTATCAGAAGGTGGTCCTGCTTGATCATAGTTTGTGCATCCAACAGTTTGGTCATGCTCTTACCTTGATCCTCAAAAAGGAATTCTTTGCCTGGAGCTGAATTTATGTACCGAAGAATACGAACAACTGCATCTTATTAAATATCACATGCATAGTCAATAAAGTGACTTACAATGGTCAAAAGATCGGCAATGTCTGGTCGAAGATTGTGAAATAGTTCCAACTTACCAACCAACTACCTATACTTTCAAGAATCACCAAGGGTCTTCCTCTATAGAGGCAGAAGTTTAACATTCAAATTCATCTCGTCAATGGATCTACAACCTCTTCATGCATGTTTCCTTAAGAATGTCTAAGGCATGCTTATGTTGTGAGATGACAATTCCCGATTGGTTCTGTGCGATCTCAATGCATAGAAAATATTTCAGTCTGCGTTGGTCCTTGTTTTGAAGGTGTTAAAACAGATGCTGTTTCAATTTTAAATTATACCAGCTTTATCATTGCAGTACATATTTGGAGTAGTATGTCTATATAATACATATCCTCTACATAAACTGCCAATTAAATGTACTATCAGAAGCAGTATGCCGTTATAATACAAAATGATCAGCTTCACTCTGAGTCATACTGAACTCCTAATAACCGTGTTGGACTTATCAAACCATGCTTGAGGAGGGTATTTCAAACCATATGGGGATTGTCGCAACTGACAATCGACATACAAGATCACTTGACTCTGCTTGAGCAGCAAAACTAGTTGGTTGCTTCATAAAACCTTAATCCCAAGACCTCTGTGGAGAAAAATATTCTTAATGTTCAACTTATAACGAGGCCAAGGGTGGACAACAACAATGGATAGAAAAAGATGGATATTTCCTATTTTAGCTATAAGGGAAGAATATCATTGTAGTCCAACCTAAATATCTGAGTACAACTTTCAGCAACAAAGCGAGCCAAGTTGATCAATTTGACCATCTAGACCAACTTTGACCTCATAAACTCAACGATAACTAATGGTAGATTTATGTGAAGGTAGAGGAACAAGATCTGAAATATCATTAGCATGTAGAGTAGACATTTCTTCAATGATAGCCTACCGCTATCCAAGATGAGATAATGCTCCACTTATAGACTTAGGAATGCAAACAAAGGACATAGATGACACAAAGGTATATTAGAGTGATGATAGATGATAATAACTCAAACATGTATAATGGGTACTTAAAAACATGTAAAGTAGACATTACTTCAATGCTAGCTTGCCATTATCCAGGATGAGATAATGCTTCACTTTTAGACTTAGGGACTTAGGGATGGGAACAAAGGACAAAGATGACACTGAGGTATAATAGAGTGATGATAACTCAAACATGTATAATGGGACTGGATTACGAGCGGATCAAATTCATAGGTGAAGGATTTGGTGCAAGTTTTGAATTATCTAGGCCTGATGTTGGACGTGAATGATGTTGATAAATCAGGATGATGGAGCTATAGAAGGTTGACCTGTCGATGGTGGAGCTACGAAGGACGATGAATCTTCATAATGTGGAGTTGGTAACATCTCCTAAGTGATTTCTAGATCTATCAAGTGTGGTTGGGTTTCACAAAAGGTCACGTCACTGTACTTAACATACTGTTGGGGTCGGTAAATAGCATTGATATGGCTTTTGCCCTCTCGATTAACCAAGAGATACACAGATTAAAACACTCATGGAAACTTCTCTTTCATGTAAGGTTATGAACAAAACACATTCTCCCAAAGACATGCGGTGGAAGAGAAAATAAAGGTTAAACTCTGAATACAACATGTGCTTCCAAAGACATGAGGTGGAAGAGAGTATAAAGGCGAGTGAGGGAAAAAACAGAGTATGACACTTGATTTTGGATAGCTGAAAAAAGCGTGCAATTAATTAGATAACATGATGTGAGAACTATATCACCCCAAAGCGCACTGGAACATAAGATTGCATGAGTAGGGCACGGGTAGTCTCAATGAGATGATGATTCTTTCTTTCAACTACCTAAATTTCTTGAGATGTGTAAGGGCAAGATGAATGATTCCTTGAGCTTTCATTTACTGCGGAAATGGAGAATATAAATATTTGGGAAAATTACACCGAGAGACACTAAACTTAAAAAATTACAAAAAAAATAGCCCTCGTTGTATAGGCATGTATAGTCAGTGTATAGTTGTGTATCATAATGTATATTTAGTGTATAGCTCATGTATAAGTAATATACATTGTATAGTAGTGTATACTTTCTAT
>JBCEWC010001611.1:0-39710 GCA_038996855.1 Solanum aculeatissimum | reverse complement strand
ATCCATGAATTTAACACCCACATACCTTATACCCAACACTTGAATTGGATAAAGAAGCAAAAATTGAGCGTTTTCCCCAAATTTCTCCGAAGTTTCAACAATGGTGATCAAGAGGCTTGAGAGGATTTGATGAACAAGAGGTTTGGATGGGAGGCCTTCGGGTGTCACATTGGCCATGTCATGGCTAGGCCTTAGGTTGAGGTCATAATATTTATTAACCTTTTCACTTGTCGGTTTAGAATCTCAACCGGAACCTCTTCATAAGCCAAATTTTGATCAATGCTCACATCTTCCATTAGGATTATGAAGTTTGGATCACCCATGAATTTTCTCAACATAGATACATGGAACACCGGGTGAATCATATTCATTTCCATTAGAAACTCCAATTCATAATCCCCCATTCCAACCCTTCTAACAATCTTGTAAGGCCCTACATACCTAGAACTTAATTTCTCTTTTTTTCCAAACCAAAGCACACCCTTCATAGGAGACACTTTCAAATAAACCCAAGCATCAACATTGAACTCTAAATATCTTCTCCTAACATCAGAGTATGACTTTTGCCGACTTTGAGCCATTTTCAATTTCTCTCTTATGAGTCTTACTTTCTCCATGGCATCCACGACCAAGTTCGGCCCCAACAAAGCCATTTCAGCAACTTCAAACCACCCAACTGGGGATCTATATCCCCTACCATATAGAGCCTCAAATGATTCCATTCTAATGCTTGAATGAAAGCTATTATTATAGGCAAACTCAACGAGAGGTATATGATCATTCCAACTTCTTTTTAATTCGAAACATAAGCCCTCGACATATCTTCAAGCATTTAGATTGTTCTTTTGGCTTGCCCATCGGTTTGAGGATGGAAGGTGTACTCAACTTCACCTTAGTACTAAGATCCCTTTGAAACAACTTCCAAAAGTGATAGGTGAATTGAGCTCCTCGATCTGATATGATAGATAATGGGACCCCATACAATCTCATCAACTCCCGTATATATAATTTGGCATAATCCTCGGCACTAAAAGTTGTCTTGACCGGTAAGAATGAGCTGACTTCGTCATTTTATCCACTATCACCCATATGGAATCAAAATGCCTCTTGGTCTTAGGCAACCCTACTATAAAGTCCATATTGATCTCTTCCTATTTCCAAGTGGAATTTTCAATGTCTTGAGATAGGCCACCCAACATTTCATGTTCAACCTTAACTTGTTGACAATTGAAGCATACAAACACATACTTTGATATATCCTTCTTCATTCCATACCACCAATACTCTTCCCTCACTCTACACATCTAAGTGGAATCGGGATGAATACAATTGGAGGAATTGTGAGGTTCTTGCAATATAAAACTTCTCAACCAATCAACATCCGACACATACAACCTCCCTCGATGATAAAGTACCTCATCTCCCCCTTGTGAGATGACCTCTATCTTTACTTCCTTCACCAAGGCCTTCAATTCAACCAAGGAGGGATCAAGATCTTGCTTAGACTTGACATCTTCAATCAACAAATATTCGTAGCCATTCAATACTATCATACTACTATTGCCGATATCTTTCAATCTCACTCCCAACCTAGCCAACCTATGGACTTCCTTTGCCAACTATTTTTCTTCAGCATCTTCAAGATGTGACATACTACCCATGGACACCCTACTAAGTGTGTTAGCTACCACATTAGCCTGACCCGAGTGATATTTCATACTCATGTCATAATTTTTTAGAAATTATAGCCATCTCCTTTGCCTTAGGTTAAGTTCTTTTTAAGTGAACATATGTTGGAGGCTCTTATGATTAGTGAAGACATCCACATGAACCCCATACAAGTAATGACAATATATCTTTAATGCAAACACCACAGCCACAAGTTCAAGATCATGTGTCAGATAATTCTTTTCATGCACTTTCAATTACCTTGAGGCATAGGAAATTACCTATCCATTTTACATCAACACACAACCCAAAATAACCCATGAGACATCATAATACCAACATAAATCCCTCAGTTTCCTCCGACAAGGTCAAAATTGGAGTTGAAGTTAACCAATCCATCAAGATTTAAAAACTCTTCTCACACCCATTCGTCCATACGAACTTTACTTTCTTTTGAGTCAACCTAGTTAAAGGTGAAAAAATAGAGGAGAAACTTTCAATAAACCTTCTATAGTACCCAATTAAGCCCAAGAAACTCCTAATGTCTGAAGAAGTCAATGGCCTAGGATAATTTCTCACCACTTCCGTCTTCTTAGAATGAACTTTGATTCTATCATCCAACACCATATTCCCAAGAAAGAAAACTTCTTTCAACCAAAATTCACATTTGTCGAACTTAGAAAACAATCTATCTTCCCTCAGAGTTTACATCACCATCCTCAAATGCTCTATATAGTCCTCTTTACTCCGAGAGTAGATCAAGATGTCGTCGATGAATACCACCATAAATATATCAAGGTAGGGTTTAAACATCCTATTCATGAGGTCTATAAAGATCGTCAGTGCATTGGTTAAGACAAAAGATATCATCACAAACTCGAAGTGTCCATACCTTATCTAAAAAGACATTTTGGGGATGTCACTCTCCCTCACCCTTAGTTGGTGATAATTGGATCGCAAGTCAAACCTTGGAAAAATCTTTAGACCCTTTCAATTGATCAAATAAGTCATCAATACTTGGAAGTAGATACGTATTCTTAATGATAACCTTGTTAAATTGCTGGTAGTCTATGCACATTTTGAGTAACTCATCTTTCTTACCCACAAATAACACTGGGGCATCCTATGGAGACCTACTTAACCTAATAAAACCCTTCTTCAGTAGATATTTCAATTGATCCTTTAGTTCTTTCAACTCCAATGAGGCCATTCTATATGGAGGAATGGAGATAGATTGAGAATCAGGCAAGAGGTCTATGTCGAAATCTATTTCTCTTTCGGGAGGAACACTGGGTAACTCTTTTGGCAAGACATCATGAAACTCATTTACAACGGGAACCAACTCTAGAGAGGAGACTTTGGACGTAACATCTCTAATCCTTAGTAGATGATAAATGCATCCCTTGAAAATTATTTTATGGGCTTTGAGATAAAAAAACAAATTGATCTCTACATGAAGAATTACTACCCTTCCACTCAAGAATAGACTCATTTGGAAATTGGAACTTGATCCTATGAGTTCAACAATCTATAGAAGCATGCAACCAATCTATCCCAAGTATGACATCAAAATCGATCATGGAAAGTTCTATCAAGCACAAAGAACAACTTTGTGCAAAATGGACACGGGAAAACTCCTATAGACCCTTAGTGCAACAATGGACTCTCTTAAAGGAGTACAAACTTCAAAAGGATCATTTAGGACTTAGGTACATACATGAAATTTATTTACAAGAAATAGAATTATAAAGTATAAATGGACTCCCAAATTGAATAGTGCATATGCATCAAAATCATAAGTTTTTAACATACCGATAACCATGTACGGAGTCTCTTCCACTTCTTAATGGGTATGCAAAGAAGAGAACTTATTGGAACTTGGAGCACCATGAGCTTGTCCACATTTTCCTTAAGGCCTAACACCATTGCTCCAACAATCCTTGGTGTGATGACCAGGCTTGCCACATTTGAAGCATGTATTAGAGACGACTAAGCACTCCCCTTTGTAAGGACTTTAACATTTAGGAAAATTGGGAGATTGTGGATTGGGATCAACCTCCTTGTCTTTATTGAATTGAGGAGGAGAAGGAGTGTTGGCTGACCTTTGGCTCACTTGCTTTTGGCCACTTTGGAACTTGCCATGGCCACCACTCCTTTGGTGAGAGAATCCACCACCATCCATTCGAGCCCTTTTAGACTCCCAAGCACGTTTCCTCAATTTCTCTTCTTTAATTTGCTTCGTGTATATCATCAAGTGGCAAATGTCTATCTCTTTCACGAGCATTGTAGTTTTGCACTTCTTGTATCCTAAATCCAACACTCTAAAGATGAATTTGCTCATTCTAGCCCGCGAGTCCGCTACCATAAATAGCACAAATTTGAAATACTTTGAAAACTTGACGAAGTATTCCCTCACACTCATATGCCCTTGCTTCAAGTTTATGAACTCTTGCACATTTGCTTCCCTTAGCTCAATGGGGAAGAACCTATCCAAGAATGCACCTTTGAACTCTTCCCACTCTACTTAGCCCACTCCTTCACTCTTTTCATCAACCCATTGGTCATATCAAACTTTTTCCATACCTTTGAGTTGATAGGCCACTAGTTTGGTCTTTTCCTCTGATGACACTCCCATGATGGTCACGATCCTACATGTCTCATCAAGGAATTTCATCGGGTCTTCATCAATTTTGGAGCCATGGTATTCCAGTGGGTTTATTCTTATAAAGTCTCAAACCCTTGTCGCCGGTGAAGGTGCTTGAGGAGGAAGTGCAACCTCCCTGTTAGCTTGGTTGGCCAACACTTAGGGCAATATTGCAAAAGAGGCTTGAAATTCTACCTGTGTGACTCTCTCCTCTTGTCGCACAAGAGGGGCTTAATCTTCCTTTACATCTCTAGGTAGCGGAGAAGGGACTTGGTTTTCATTTACCTCCCGAGGTAACTGAGCTTTTCTTGGCAGCATGATCTAGAAATAGCAAAAGGGAACATCATTAGATATGAGAAAATCTTAGACAACTCTACAGGCAGGACTTGATTCATAAAGGAGGAAAAGTTTTCTAAATGTCTCATAGCCTCTTATTCATGATTGTGGCGCGCTTCACAACCAAGAATAAGACTCTACTCGACGTGGTATGATAGATATCCGAGTAATATTTCAGACCTCGTGCTCTAATACGAAGTTGTTCAAGATCCAAGCCAAGGTTCTAGTCGTAACACAGCGAATGAGAAACCTGAAGGTACCTCACCCGAGCCTCTTAGCATTTATAGGTAATAAACAACATAATGCAGAATTAAAAGTAGGGAATGGGAATAAGGGGAATATTTAAAGTTTAGGAATCATGATAACATCTCAAACGCAAGGTTTTATCGTCCAAACATATCATTCTACATTAAGATTTAGCAGGGACCAAAGCATAGTCATGAAGAAAGAATGTGAAATCCCCAAACTAAGGGCTCACCAAGCTATTAGTCTCGATCATCGGAAGCTAGACACATGCTGGTGGAGAAGGTGGAACACTGGTCCCTACATGGTGATATCACATAGGTAAAATATATGTTAGTACATTAGAATGTACTAGGTATGTGAGATGCAATGCAAACATGAAACTGTAATGTCATCATGCATGAAATTATAATGTCATTATTCATAAAATTAAGAAGTCCCTACGCATGGAAGTGTAATGGCATCATTAAAAAATATACAAGACATGGTCAATGAATAATGCTCAATATGAAATGAAAGTCAAGTATCATATGAAAACATATGTGAAGGAACGAAGACATCAAATCATAAACTTTGTGGAAAAGGACAATAATCGATATATAAGATCATGCAAGCTAGTACATGAAATCTAACATAACCTCCTACATTGGCACGAGGAAATCACTTGTCGGATGGAACTTCGTCAACTTAAACATGCATTTTTCTTTATCCTTAGGGCTTTTGTGAATCCACTGGCCTAACCTACAAGAGCTCTAATGGTGGCACTTAGTTAATGGGGTAAGGAGTTGCTACTAGGGTGATGCCTCATTCGGTGATAAGTCAATCCCATGAAATACTTTAGAAAATATAAACATAGTCATGTAATGTAACTTAGAATCATAAGCAGCAATCTCATAGAAGTAACTCATAAACTTGGGAGCCTCTCAAGTGAGAATTGACTTTTCACATTGAGGGTCTATCATAAACATATTTAAAAGTTTTACGACATATTTACATCTTGGATAACATTCATAACTTTGAAACTTACTTTTAGCTCTTATCTTTAAAATCATACAAAATTCATCATAAACTCGGTGAGCTTATACAGTGACTTGAAACCACCTGATTAAATGGTATAATACATGAATATGACAAAATATGCAACTTTAAAACTAGGATTAAGTAGCCTACACATTATTAGAAGAACCCTAGGTAATGAAATCATAACAACCAACTTGAGAATCATAAGAAATCATGGTATATTATCACATTATATCATTTAAGGCAAAATACATAAAAAAATACATCATAAAATGTCATTTAAATCACGGTCATGCAATCTAACATTTTCAAGAAATTAAATAAAAGGTAAAATGATTAATGAGGAACTTTGTGGGTGGAAGGTACCCACAAATCAAACTCACATACCTGAAAATGACCTTAAGAAAAGGCTTGAAGAAGTTTGGAGAAGAAGCTCTTGGATGAAACCGTAATCCTTGCCTTGTTCTTGCGTTGAGTGTTCCTTACCTTATAGATTTTGAGAGAATGAAGAATAGAGTGAATGATAGTGTTTAGGGTCTGATATGGGAGGCACAAGAGTTCTTAAATGACATAGTTTTAAGCCTAGGGTGTGAAGTATGCACAAAATTGTCCTTCATTAAAATTATCTAAACCCAATTCACGGCCCCAATTATGAGCCATAAACCAAACCATGGACCATACTATAGGTTTCATCCTATTCTACTTGGTAAACTTCTAAAACTTAATCTCTGAAGTCTCATCTATGAGACCCATCTATGACTCGTAGTTTGATCTATGAGTTGTAGACTAGTCCATAGAGTGACTCAACACTTAAGAAAATTTCACCATTTTAGTACCCTATGTACGAGACCTAACTATGTTCCATAGACCTAATTACGGGTCGTCCTGTTTATTCATAGTTCAACTTCAAAAACCATATTTTCCATCAACTCTTACCATCAGGCTGCGAGCCCATTCTACAGTTCGTAGTTCCTTTTACGGACCGTAAAGACCCTTCACAATTGACCCTTACACTTGGTCAAATTTCCATTTCCTCATAACCCCATCAATAAACCTTGTTTATGATCCATGGTTTGAACCACGAGCTATAAATGAAGCTCGTACTTCATACCTGCAACATTTTCAGTTCCAATTCTTCTAAAATTTCTAACCTCCTAACTTGCGGGTCCTTACACATGCTATTGTAACTATCCTAAGCCTTCCATGCACTCTCATTCTCTCAAATTTATAATTCTCTCATCAATATTCTTTATCAAGTTTGTTGTCAAGCCCAAATGAGGAATTCATCGAAGAACTTTCAATTCCAAGTCAAAGTTTATCTTTGATCTTTCAAATCTCATCATAGTATGTGGAATTCATCCGTGAGTACTTTTCACCCATGAAGTCCAACCAATTTTTTCACTATTCTATCTAATTTTAAGTATGATCAAATTAGAATTTTCATGACTTCAATTTGAAATACTATTGTTATAATGTGAATTACCTTTGTATACAAGAATATGCATGCATTACATGATTTTCATGAAATTATTGTAATATGTTATGTTGATTAAGGAAATTATAAATGTGTTCTTTCAATTATGATTCAAATAATCTTCAATTTAATGATTATGCATTTGTTTACTCAATTATCATGATTTTGAACTTGTTGGATGGGAACTCATATTTTTCTCCTATCGTTCTTCACATGATCATGCATGTACAAGATTTTTAAACAAACTTATGACTATAAATAGAGGATTTAGGACCTTGAGGTTGGCTCGAGGTCCCTACAAGGAGATTTAGGATTTCGAAAGGTGACATAGTATCCTAGTATGCTAAGTATAAGAGATTTAGGATCTTAAGGTTGACTTGGGGTCCCTACAAGGAGATTTAGGATTCCGAAAGACAACCTAACACCCTGGTATGAAATGAGCTACTCCTATATATGATGTCATGAACTATAAGACTGTGATCAAGTTTACGATGATGATATACACGTACGAATTATGATGACTTATGAAGATTTATGACAAGTATAACTATATGTATATATTATGTATTCCATAAGATGTTGACTTAGCACCGAGAAGACCTTGAGATTATGGCTCACCCATTAGTTGAGGTATGACCCGTTTGAAGTAAATCTTATTGTCACATAACTATGTGTCACATAGGAATGATGATGTTCCCAATATGGATTGCTAGTAGATCTACATAGCTTATGATATGACGTGTAGAGTCCTACCTTGACAAGTAGGCTCCCCTTTCTCTGATGTAGGGGTAATACTAGAATTCCATGTTATAGCTCGCATGGTCTTATTGTCGGTTACAGTGACATTTTCACATATGTTTATGTACTATGATATCATGCATTATCACTCATGACATATTAGTATGTTGATTCCTTCTCTACTTTGGTTCTATGCATATGTGCCCTTGTTCATGTATCGTTATTATGCAGTATTGATATTATTTATTATTACTGTATTGCATACCAACATACTTAGTACATTCAAATGTACTAACACATACTTTATGCCTACATTACATTATAATGTAGGGATAGGTGATTACCTTCTTCCTCATCCTCGTGGCTAGATTTGGCTTAATCTCAAAGACAGATTGAATGAGTTCTTATGCTTCAAGGATAGAACCTACTATCCTTCAACTTTTATATTATGATTAAGACTATCTTTTTATTTCATTGAGAGTGGGCTAGAGAAATGTACGTCTTAATCCCCGCCCAATCTATAACTTAGAAGCTTGTTGAATATGATGTATGACTCTTTTGGTTTACGTGTATTTCCTTATTCTTATGTTTAATCATGATTATGCCTTAGATTTTGCTTATGTTCTCTCTTCTTGTTATCCTTGAGTGCTTATAATATGCTAAGAAGGCTAATTTGGGATTCTCTCGAAAATACCATTCACCTTGTTACGTCCAGGATCTAGCTTGGATCGTGACAAGTGTTGCACTATTTTGTGATGTAGATGTAGGTGCTAGAGATCTTCATTAGACGATTCATTAAAGATCTATTTGTTTTGGAGAAGTAGTGAGACCTTCTTGCTTTCAGAGGAATTCCTTTTATCATATTTTATTTCATTGTTTTGAGTAGTTATTTAAGGTAGCTATGAGATTGTCTTAACACCATCTTATGAGTTAATAAAGACTTCATAAATTGAATCAGGTGATATTAAATTGGAGTTTGTTTTTGAAACTATTCTTATTGATATAGAATTATGATTTGAGTTATATTCTGAGTACATTTTGTAAGTTATTCTTCTATTGATTATGATGATTAAGAACCCACTTGAGTATTTATCGATTTCATTGAGTCTTTTGTTGATTGAATGAGTGTTCAGACCAAGTGATTCACTTAGGGACCAGAAATGATTTCTAAGTGACGACCACGCCTAGGGTACTCTCTCGGGGAGTGACAAAATATATTTGGGTACATAACTAGAATTCAAACTCAAGTAACATCTGAATTAATTATTGATAACATCTTATTTAGGTCTTGTAACGACCTCTTTAATCTCCGTGATGACTTATTTAATCTGCTGATTTAAATTCGTCTTTATCTCGTTATTAATTTTTCTTTTTGTAAATTCTATCCTTGACCTATATAAACATACTTGTGAGAAAAATAAACACTAAAATATTCTCTCTTCTTGTTCGAAGTTGTTGTTCTTCAAATATTTTCTGAGCAATTGTGTTGAACAAATTTCAAACTTTCAACCACGGAGTGCACTGTTTCAAATTGATTTGTCAATCCTTGAAAAGTGGTTGACCATGATGATTTGCATTTCAATTGAGTCAAAATCTATAAGGGCATTTGTTTTAAAGTGACTATGGAACCTTGCAGAGCGGTCGATCATAATGTTTGCATCTTAATCAAGCCAGAGTAGCTTCAAGACAATGAATTGTCATGACACATGAATTCGATAAGTTTTTATCGTTTTGTTTTTATTTAAATTCAGTCTAAAGATTATTCTATTTTTTTTCCCAGCAAGTGATACTTTAATTTTAAGATAAGTTGATTTTCATATTATTTTATTATCAATTTTTTTAATCTTATTCTTTAAGCACAACGTCTTAATCAAAGATTATTTTTTTGAAAAAATATCTAAATATCAACATTACAAGTATCTTGAGATGGATGAACCATGTCTATTTCACATATTTAATTAAACATTGGTAATAGTAGAAAAATGTATCTCCTTAGATTCACCATTATGTCCTTTTTATCAAGATATTTTTCATGAAATTTTAATCGCGTTTTTCTTGTCAATTTTTATATATTGTATGCTGACCAAAAAAGTTTATTATATCTTCAAGGGAAATTGCCCTTTTTTTTTTCTTTTTTCTTTTGGTTTTAATGACCTTTTTCTTTTGCTTCTTAGGGGCCTTAATTATTAAGGTTAGAAAGAGAAAGGAGCCTACTGGTTTATCAATTATTCCTGACAAGTGGGATTTATTATAAATTTATAATTAATTAAACCAAAAAGAAATTTTCTTTATGCCCAAATCTAGTATTAATTTTCCAGATCCTGATGAAAAAGGGCAAATAATAATTTTTGTTTTTTTAACTATTTTATTTGCAAAATTAAGTTTCATTTATTCTCTATTGATTTGAAGTAATTGAATAAATGAACACATGAGACTAATTAATAGAATTCGAGTATATATAAAATGTAAATATTTATGTAATCAAGTATTACATATTCAAACTTTAAGGGAGATTTATGTAATTATTCAAAAAAGAATAAAAGAACAAAGAGAAATAAATTATTTTACTTGTGTGTCACTTTCAAGTACTAAGGTGCTTTACATTGTCCATATCAAAGAAAATATTAGTACACTTCACAGGTCCATAAATAAATAACTAAGCCAACAACAATGGAATTTAGTCTATTAGATAACGGAAACAATAAAGAAATAAAGAAGCAAGTCCCAACTTTAATTATTTCATAATTATAATTTATTATTTTCCGTGCTTCATAGTAATACTTACTACTATCATTTATTATTTTAAAATAAAATAAAATTCTTTCATTATATTACTGCCGTTTTGGAAAGAAGAGTTAGGTGAAGCAAAGTTTGGCCAAAAATAATTTCAACATATCGCGTCGTTTTTATTCTTTAGTATTAAAATCTCTATTTAAAAAGAATTTTTTTTCTTTGTTTGAAAAAAAAACAGTACTTATTTAATTGCAAAAACTATGAAGCAAATAAAAGTCAAAAATTGAAAATATTTTTAGCCTAAAGAATTTTCACCTTATTTTGTTTGAAATGCAACTTTAGTAATTTGGGAAAATGAATAATGGTTAGGTACTTTATTAAATTTGAGTTCTAATTACGACAACTCAAATCTAGTAGTATTAATTTTTATCATAAATATTTACCAAAGAAAAAGTTTTTATCATAATTGTAACCTTCTTTTTATAGCTTCAATATTTACTAAAAGCTATTTAGAATAAATCAATCAGAGAAAATATTTACATAATAATTGATATATATAAATCAATCTATAAATATATATATGTTAAATAATAGGTTTATTATGAACAATTATTAAGGTGGTTTTCAATGTAGCTTGACTCATAGCAAGTACTTCAACATTACAAGATTTCTATTTATATAAAAGATTTTAAATTTTCCTTTTTAGGAGCACATTTACAAAATGAAAAGACCATCCACCTCTAGAAAACGTCTATGCCTAATAGTTTAATTAGTTGTTCTCATTTTTTTCTCACTCATTATATAATATATTTCATAAGAAAGAGTAGGATTTGAATCCAATCTAGTTTTTTTTAGTCGGTTAAGTTTGATATAGCGCGTGTGATATCTCGAAAAAAGTAGGATTTGAGTCCAATCTAGTTCTTTATTAGTCGGTTAAATTTAATGTAGCGCGCGTAATATCTCGAAAAAAATTGCTAAGGACATCTTTTTTGGATTGAGTTTGTCACACGAGACTTGTCTAATAATGATTTATTATTAAACACCTCTTTCCACTCCACTCTGTTTCTCTCTCTTACTTAGCTGCTGTTCTCACTCCTTTTTCTCTCTCTCTAACTCCATCACCATTCTTACGCGATCTCTTCAAATAACTTTCTCCAATTCGAATTCTTGAACTCTGTTTTTCTCTCTCTATCTCTCTCTTTCTCTGTTTCTCGGGAAAATCTCGGACGGGGACAGGGGAAGCTGAGATTTGTCTAGGGTTTCAGTTGAGCTAGTAGTACCTGAGAGGGATTCAGGAGGCCAAATCTGAAGCGAGCTGTTTGTGTTCGATATGGGTCAGCAGAGAACTTAGAGGTGAGGTTTTGGTGATCTTGCTTTTCAATTTTAGGAACAAGTTTCTGGCTGTTATATATGTTAATCTGTGCTTTCTGTTACTTTTTTACTAGTTTAAGTGCATTGGTAGTGTTTTAGATCTGCGTGGAAGGGCTGTGTTTTTCGAGTTTTTAAAATCATGATGATTGCGGTATTCAACGCTGAAAGATCAGTAGCATCATAGGGAAAACTTACCCCAAATAAGTTGGTTTATTTCTAAGAGGAACACTACTTGCAAAATTGGAACATTGATTAACCATGGATGAGATTATATGTGAAAGACACATGTTATATATCTATTGGTTCGATGCAAACACGGGGAGATGGCAAGAAATGAAAATAGAATTTTTTGCTGTGATTTCTGAAGAAAATTTGGGTACATGAAATTTCAGCCTTGATGAGCTGAGGGTTCTCTCATATTAGGAGACCCATTAATCTTTGAAATGGGATAAACATAAATTAGGAGAAGCAGGTTGAGGGGACTCATTTTTTAGAGGCAGAAGGGAAAATAAATTTTGATTCCACCGTTTCAAGATTGGTGTCAGAAAGACTTATCAGGAAGGGAAAAATATTTGTGTCAGAAGGGAGTTATTTCTTCGAACCGGATCATGGGTACTACTTCACGTTCATGGCTGATTAATGTTTAATTGGTTTGCTAGGAAGTTTCTTGTAAAATTGATTAGTTATCTGTAATAAATAAATAAATAAAGATCCAGGGTGGGAATTTCTGTTTTATTATGCAGATGATTTATAAGTGAAAGTTAAATTGTTGGAACCAAACTATCTGTTTACGTGAATCAATAAGAAGGTGAAAAAAGGTTTGATCATCTCATCTTAGTTGTGCTTGAACAGAGTCTTAACCACTTGGTCTCTAATTGTTTCTCTCCACATCCTTTTTTGATGAACTGACATAATAATTGGTTATCATAGTTTTATCATGAAGCTGACTCCTTGGTTGTGGTGACACACAACAATCAATCTTAAAAGACCAGTCTTTCTTCTAAGGATGCCAGACTGATCATCCCCGAGGAGGGGGGGGGGGGGACACTGAGGTGGGTAGTTTATCTGGGTGGATCGATGCCATGTGTATATTGGAATATTTTTATCTAATATTTATCTTCAGAAATTTGAATTTCAAATATATGGAGGGATTGACATAGGCATTATAGCAACAGATTAAGCTTCTATTATCTCCAAGTTCTTAACTAAAGCATGCTAGTCTTTTTCTGCTTGCAGGTTTATTGCCCAATATAAGGCTGGATATTTGGAAATTATGTTGTAGTAAGTTGTATATTGATTTTGCTAATTTTTAGCACAAGGAAATATGCCTTCATGGTGGAAATCATCAAAAGAAGCTAAGAAGAAACCAACAAAAGAAAGTTTTATTGATACATTGCATCGCAAGTTTAAGAGTCCAGTTGAGGTTAAATCTCCCGGTAAATCAGGAGGTTCTCGAAGGCATAGCAGTGACATTGATTCTGAGAAGGGTTCTCTGTCTCAAGCACAATCAAGAGCGTCATCACCTTCTAAACATGTATCTAGATGTCAAAGCTTTGCTGAAAGGCCTCTGGCCCAACCACTACCCCTTCCCGGACTGCGTCCAGCAAATGTAGGTAGGTTGGATTCTGGAATCAGCCCATCCGCAAAGTCCAGAGTAGAGAAGGCCTCAAAGCCATCCTTGTTTCTGCCTCTTCCCAAGCCTGCATGCATCAGGCACAAACTGGACCCTGCAGATACAGATGGTGAGCTTGTCTTTGCATCTATTTCAAGTGAGTGCTCTATTGAGAGTGATGATCCTATTGATTCACGTCAACGAAGTCCACTTGCAACTGATTATGAAACTGGGAGCAGAACTGCTGCTGGTAGTCCTTCCAGGTTAGCAAATGTAGAAGGTCATTTGGAAGAAAATTTGGTCATTATAGATTCTTTTCCTTCAAAAGTCAATTTTTTTCCTTTGGCAGGCCTTAATTACTTTGGGTTGTGGTTTTTCTTGCTAAAACATTGGTGCTTTCTTTTGATAAGTAAATATAGTACCTTGATTGACACAATTCTTTCTTTGTTGGTTTTGAAGTTTGGTTGTTAAGGATCAATCTGCAGTTGGACAAATTAGCTCAAAAGAAATGACAAGACCAGTTAGTCTTTCGCCAAGTAGAAATGTTTCCTCTATATCTCCTAAGAGAAGACCTTTAAGTAATCATGTGACCACTCTACAAGTGCCTCCTCCTGGAGCCTTTTGCAGTGCTCCTGATAGTTCTATGTCAAGTCCTTCTAGAAGTCCTATGAGAGCTGCTGCAAGTGAGCAAGTTACAAGTTCTACTCTATGGGCAGGAAGGGCTTATCCAGATCTTCCTTCACTTGGATCTGGCCATTGTTCAAGCCCAGGGTCTGGTCAGAATTCTGGACATAATTCAATGGGAGGAGATATGTCTGGACAACTGTTTTGGCAGCCTTGTAGAGGAAGTCCAGAGTACTCTCCTATTCCTAGTCCTAGGATGACTAGTCCGGGACCTAGCTCGAGAATTCATAGTGGCGCTGTCACACCAATTCATCCCAGGGCTGCTGGTGGAGCCTCTGAATTGCAGACTAGTTGGGCTGATGATGGAAGACCGCAAAGTCACCCTTTGCCTCTTCCTCCTTTGACAATTTCCAACTCTTCGCCCTTTTCACATTCCAATTCAGTTGCAACATCTCCCTCGGTGCCTCGAAGTCCAGGTAGAGCTGAGAACCTTGCTAGCCCTGGCTCTCGCTGGAAAAAAGGAAAATTGCTGGGCAGAGGCACATTTGGACATGTTTATGTTGGTTTTAATAGGTATATTCATTGGCCATGGCCTTTTGAAGTAAATACAAATCCAACATGTTACTTATGGCCATTGGCATGTGCAAATCAAAGATTGACAGCTTAAAGATTTGTTTAATACCTGTTATTATGCAGTGATAGCGGTGAAATGTGTGCAATGAAGGAGGTTACTTTATTTTCAGATGATGCAAAGTCAAAGGAAAGTGCAAAGCAGTTGGCACAAGTAAGTTTACCATATAGGCAACACTCTAATGAAGGTTTAATGTTTGTGGACTGCTTAGAATTGTTGGTTCTTGAGTCATAATATATTCATATATTTTCATTTTTGAGTATGCTCTTATGTTCATGTATTTTGCAGGAGATTACATTGTTAAGCCGATTAAGGCATCCAAACATTGTTCAGTACTATGGGACAGAAACGGTGAGCTTCAAAGAATATTAGCAGTCTTATCAAAATAATTTTGTCAAAAATTTTTTTTTTCTTGTCAAAAATTAGCAGTCTTATCAATTAAGATCTTGATAGTTTAATTAAATAATTTGGTCCAATTGCAGCACTCCAAATCTTAGATCCAATCTAAGTGGGGAATGGTTATAAACCTTATCATATGAGAGCTATATACTTTTGCTTGCCGAAATTTTTTCATGTTTTTCAGCTGTCCTTTCTTCTGAATGTTTACCTCTATCAGGTTGGTGATAAACTGTATATCTACTTGGAATATGTATCCGGTGGATCCATTTATAAGCTTTTACAAGAATATGGTGCATTTGGAGAAGCGGCGATCCGTAGTTATACTCAACAAATCTTATCAGGACTTGCATATTTACATGCTAAAAACACAGTGCATAGGTAATAATGCTTTTTGGGTTGAATAATTTATGTTAAGTTTCATTCTTTTAGCAGTCTTTACCTGCATACCCTCATTGTCTAACTCTGCATTTTCGCAGAGATATTAAAGGAGCAAATATTCTTGTTGATCCGAATGGGCGCATAAAGCTAGCAGACTTTGGAATGGCAAAACATGTAAGCTTACACATAGACTTCTAAGGGTGTTATATCATTAGATGATCTCAATTGCTGTATGAAATTATCAATTGGAGATGGCATATGGATCTTTTCCCCTTCCAAATCTACTTTTCCATCTAAATAATGTTGATGAATATACCCTTTTCTAATCGTCTGACTTCTTCCTTGTTTTTGGAGTGGTAATTCATAAATACAGAATTTAATCCATTAAGTAATGCACTTGTTGTCAACCTTGTGCCATCTGGATGCTTTCCCCTCTGCAGGTGTGCTCTTCAAGCAGAAACTCATATCTTTAGTTTTTCAATCACAAATTTGCAGATCACAGGGCAATCATGTCCATTATCATTCAAAGGAAGTCCTTACTGGATGGCCCCCGAGGTCAGGATTTGTTTTGGGAAGTATTTTAAAGTTTTGTATGTGCCTTGGTTGTTTATATTTTGACTCCAAAGTGCCTCTTTGCTGTTGTTTCAGGTTATAAAGAATTCTAGTGGCTGCAACCTTGCTGTTGATATATGGAGTCTTGGATGCACCGTCTTAGAAATGGCTACATCAAAGCCTCCTTGGAGCCAGTATGAAGGGGTGAGTAATTTGGTTGAGAGACCTTTATTTGAGCATTTCCTGCCTTGTTTTTCTTCTGGAAATTTTTAGATTAATGTTTTGCATAATTTAGTTTGAGATTGCAAGTTGTGCAGTGCTAGTTCATTCCCTGACCTATAATATGTGGTGTTTGATGTCTTCTGGCCCAAAGGTTGCTGCTATGTTTAAGATTGGAAATAGTAAAGAGCTCCCAGCTATACCAGAACTGCTCTCAGATGACGCAAAAGATTTTGTGAGGAAGTGCTTGCAGCGTGAGCCCCGTCATCGTCCTACTGCTGCTCAGCTATTGGTGCATCCTTTTGTGAAAAATGCTGCAACTCTGGAGAAGCCAAATATTTCTCCTGCACCTTCAGATCCTCCATGTGCAGGAGCAAATGGCATAAAATCTCTGGTACACTTCTGTTTTTTTGTCTTCTTCTCTCTGTTGTTAAGACATTGGAAATCATTTATCTTTCTTTTCAGAAACAGGAAGCTGATGATACTGATAAATGTACACTGGCACATTTGTTCTTCTGTGTCCATAAAATGATTCTGGATCAGCAATTAGTTTTGATAAAATTAACTGATTGGTTACATATATCCAAGAGTTAGGCTTTGTTTATTTGAAATCTGTTGATGGCATATATTCTCAAGGTTCTTTCCTGTTTAAGATTAGTTGAAGTATATTTGAAACACATACAGTACCAATGCGGATGTCAATAATAATGTACTGGAATATGTATTCGGTTCTATGAACTTGTCGCATATGATTCAAAGAGTGGTTAGTTCTAAAAATTTGATTGATTCCTTCTGGAAAAGTAAACAATTTAACTGATATGTAGATATCGTAAAATTTTATATTGTTTGATGTGTGCTATATAGCCCGTGTAACGGAGTTCGTAGCTTATTGTAAGATGGGTTCTTACAATAAACAACAACATACCCAGTTTGATTCCACAAGTGGGGTCCGGGAATGGGTTCTTACAATCATGAACATATTTTTCTTCATCAATTAGTTTCTTTTATATGTTTTTATTTTTTTGGAACTACATGCTTTTTCTTGGATATGAATTTTTAACTATCAGAAATACTTAAAAAGAAATAAAAGAAAATTACTAAGACAAGTTCATTTCAAAAAGAGGAACCGTGAGAAACTTTCTACTTGCTGACCAGTTCTATTGCATTCTGTCCTGTGGCTAAAAGCTGCTTCTTTTAACGATGTTAACAAGCTAGATTCATTTAGATGGTCAAGTAAACTTGAAATTTAGTGCTGCTTCCGTCCTCTCTTTTCTTCCCTCCGTATTTAATTGAAAGCAAAGAGGGTAAAATGTTGTCTGTGTATGTGCCTTCTTAAGAATACATGTTTCTCATGTTAGAATGCCATCTCTTTCGTCTTTGCTTTCCTTGAAGGTGCAATTTGATTGCCCCTGATCTTATATATAGTATTCAGCCTCAAGTGGAATTGATGAGCTTAGTTCTTGTTAGCTTCTTGAATCAAAACATAGTAAAAAGCTTCATCCTTTGAAAAAAGAAAGTATAAGTGAACCTCTACAATCAAAAGGAAAGGAGATATTAACTTGCTTTTAGCTTCTTCATTCATTACAGAGTACGCAGGCGGATCAAATGTATAAGTTATTGGTTTATCCAAACCAAGTAGCTTTGGATTGAGCCCTGTACATATGTTTAGTTATCCAGTAAATAATTACAATGAATAGATTTTGAAACCCATAATGTTCAAATCCTGGATCCACTCTTGAGTATAAAGAGATAGATAGATAGAGAGAGAGAGAGAGAGAGAGAAATAGAAGCAAGTGAACCTTTTTTTGGGAAAAGGTGACATGTCCAGTATATATTCACAAGAATCATCAGCACAAATTTTTGGGCTGGAAACCAAAAAGTGAGATTTACGTTAAGAGAACAAAACAGCAAAATACAATCCTTGCTGAACAATGAGCTTAAAATGAAGCAAGTGAAGTTTTATGTTTAAGAAAATGAAAATTGTCTTGTTTCGTTAGCTGTAAGGAGATTTAGATGGAAGATGCTCATGGGGCTGGATATGTGAGATGGTAAATGCATATTGATGCTACCACACTATAGTTGTGTATTATTAGATGTTCATATCATGTTCTAGCACCAGTATGAGGGAGCTTGTCTTCCTCAGAACAGAGGGTCTTCATTAGTCCTGTGTTAGAGTATCTAAAAGAGATAGGACTAAATCATCCCTATAGAAAGGGAAGAGAAGAGAGGACTAATTACTACTCGCTTCATGTCAAATTGCTGTCACTTTTCTCTTTTACACGCTCCTTAAGAAATCATTAATTGGAAGGTTTTTTGACTATTTTACCCTCATTTATGTCTTAATATATAATCTCTTCATTAAATATTTACTCTATTGAGTTATTTGTATTCTTCAAGAATAACTACTACTAAGGATAAAATGGAGAAAAGAGAACCAATTTTATCTTTAACTTCTATAATGACAAATACTTTGAGATAAGTATTTTTAGAGATCATGCTAGATAAATTGGGGGGAGGGTGTGTATATATTAAATTCATGATGTCTGAATGCATTGAATAGTAATTCCAAGTGAAATTTGCAGTATGACCGATGACGTCAACATTATAAATCTCCATCTTGAACTTCTGTGGCATGGCTTAATCTTACCAATTTGTTCTTTATGAATCTCAGGGCATTGGACAGGCAAGGAATATTCCTACATCAGAATCAGAAAGACTTGCAATCCACTCATCCAGAGTGTCAAAATCTAATTTTCACTGCAGGTCCTTTCTCTTGATCATTTTATATTTCTTGAATTTTCTAATTTTTAATTCAGAATCTTTTAAAAGAAAGCAGTTGCCATTCAAATTTAATTCTGATTATATAGACAAAATAATGAAGGAAGGTAGTACTCATCTTGTATGATCACTGATATTCTTCTTTGATCTTCAGTGACATCCACATTACAAGAAACATATCATGCCCCGTCTCGCCAATCGGTAGCCCTCTTTTACATTCAAGGTCACCTCAACACCTAAATGGGAGGCTGTCTCCCTCACCTATATCAAGTCCTATCACCATGTCTGGTTCATCAACACCGCTCTCTGGAGGGACTGGTGCTATTCCATTTCATCACCTTAATCAGTCAGTTTACCTACAGGAGGCAGCGCCACTTCCACAGAGTCCTTACATGAATGGCCCTTCTTACTGGGATCCTGATGTTTTGCGAGGGCCACCATCAGGATCTCATGCTTTCCGGGAATTGGCATCCTCTCAAAATGATGCTCTTGGAAAGCAGTTCGGGAGGACTACAGGAGGAGAGCTTTATGATGGGCAGTCAGTTCTGGCCAATCGGGTGTCTCAGCAACTCTTAAGGGATCATGTGAAATTGGTTCCTTCACTAGATCTAAACCCTTGTCCTCCTCTGGAAGGTCGCACAGGTGAAGCATGATTTTTTCTTTGTCAGATAACAACATTCATGGGAAACTTTCCAGTTTCATTGTTTACTATCGGTGTACGTTGGTAACTTTGAAGGAAGCTGATTTGCGCAATAAGGATCCACAGGGGGAAACTAGGAAACAAAATAGCGTCTTGAGCAGAACTTTATCCAATGTAGAGATCAATCAGCTGATCTTATTACCTCCGTCCGCCCTTGGGTTTAGTGTTACAAAGATGAAGCTTACTTCCAGTGAATCTTTTGACCTTCATTGTAGCATCTGTGGATGGTGAAGCAGTTTGTAAAATGTTAAGAGTGTCTAAGATTGGATTTGATAACCAAATCTGAGCCATGAAAGGAGTCGTTGCTTGTGGAAGCTAGCTTCAAGTGATTCAATGTATAGCTGATCCTTCAACATGACATTTGTGGTACCAAACTTGTATATTTATGCTGTCCCATAGAGAAGAGAGAACAAAAGAAGCAAGCGTTGAAATTAAATAGGATTAGGGCCCTTTATCTTCCTCCTCTATCCCCTTTGGGGGCAGGAGGTTTGGGTTGCTGTACAGTGAACAATGAACTGAAAATATTGCTCTGATTAAACAAAATCAGAGATGACAGCACATTTCTGATCAACATTTTGGCTGTATGACTGCTGCCGGTGTCTTGACTGAGTCAAACTTCAAGTATGTCGTAATTTTAAAAACGTTAATGCCTGGCTCGAATATTTAATAGATGCACAAGAACAGTTGATTGGGGCTTGATTAGACTAGTCAAGTTAGATGCCATGAATACACCATAGATGAGATGAGGTGTCACCCAAGTGTAAGTTACGGTATTCAAGTGGAGGGGTCAAGGTGAGTTCATTATTCGCTGCATCTTTCACCATGTCTAAAGTTCCTCACTAAAATAACACTCAAGTGACTATATGGGATGAATCCCAGGCATCTTGGTTTGAGATTTCCAATGTGTAACGCTTTGCAAACCACAAAATACACAGCCACAGCATAAAAGGAAAGCTGCCTGGTACTGTACAAACCCTTTTTACACAAAAGCAATGTTAGTGAACTAAGCTCATGGTAAAATCCCACAATCTTTTGGCCAATTCAGCATCATTAGCTTGGGGGCTCGCCTCAGCTATGTTGCAGTCCGCGTAGTATTTGCCAGTTACACCTTTCACATCAGGATGCAAAGCCACATAGCATGTTGTTGCAGCTCCCTGCAGAGATCACTTTTACATCAGCAAATAGATGAAGAAAACATTGTTCCAAAACCAGGATGATTTATGTTTTTCTCGTCTCTTTGGCTTCTGAAACTTGAGCTAGTCACAACTAATTTATACATGTCAAAGTGATCTCATTCCCTTTACCCTCACAGCCACCAGGTGCCTTGATTTGCTAGCTACTTTCATGAGGTTGTGGAATTGAAACTGTAACAGTAGAAATGGATAAAAGAAAGGACCGATGAAGTACTCTACTTTTTGAAAAAAGAAAAAAGGATGACAAAACTCACTACTTATTGATAATCTCAGGGTTTATTCAAGGAAATATAATAGCACTCTCTTTATATCACATTCCATTTGGAAAATAACCAATGAATCATGATTTCGACGTTAAATTCAAGTTTTAGAAACAACATTTCTTTGGATGTCTCATTTTGCGGTATCCCGTTGCCCTTGAGCGTTTTCTAAAAATCTTCTGGCTACAGTCCAAAACAAAAGAAACTAATAGGACTCCACAATTACCTGCTGAACATTTTTCATCACATGCTTTCCAATGACATTAACAATGCCTGCATCACATCGAAAAGGAAAGTGGATTAAACAGGCTCAGCCATTGTGTAGAAAAAGAACAAAATGTTAACAAGTTCCATGCATAAAAGGGTAGTCACAGGACCCTCAACTACTTATCCATTATTCTCAGGGTCTATGAATTTGAGGTGAGATAGTCATAAAACAAAGTAGCAGATATCCACTTAGTTTTCTGTCATGATATAGATCTTGTTTATATTTCTATTTAAACTAAAGTTTTATATCCGTAAAGCGAAAATGTGTTTTCATAATCCATCAGCTCTACTGGATTAACATACCTTATAAGTTGATACTTGTTTGCACTGTGACTACGGAGAATCAGTAAGGTGCTCTGAGGGGGAAACTTTCTAATTTCAAAGATAAATAAAGATACTACCCTGCAATATAATTTGTGACAAAATTCATTTCTACTACTTATTGCCTTATTGGTAACTTACAATAGAGAACCCAGAATACAACATGGTACAAAAGATCTGACAGAGGATCCTTTGTTAATTTCAGAATGCCCTCAAAGAGCATACCTGAGCAGTAATAAAGATAGAGGGAAGATGAATAAGCATCCAGTCAATATCAAGAGATTATAAGTTCGACCAAAGGTAGTGACATGATTATCTAGCTTCCATCAAATGTAAGTAACAAGTTTACAAATGTTAGTAAGAACAAGACATAAGCAACACAGTCAGAAACAAGCCCCTGAGGAGACCCACTATGGACAATTTTACAAGCCTTAGGACCAGATTTGGCTCATTAGATGCTTACAAGCTCAAGGGAGCATCATCTGACAGGTGTGGTTCATTCTCAACACCAGCAATTTTAAGTTAATTCCTCACCTATAAAGTCGTGAAACAAGAGTACAATGCAAGCAATCAAGAGTTATACCATTCAGTTGAGCTTTACATGTAGCACCCGTACAGAGATAGGCAGAACACATGACTCAGAAGTCAAAGAGATTACCACTGATAATGCTGTGCTGACGAAAAAGGTTGGTGGCAATGGCTCCTGGATGAAGTGAATTCGCTGTAATCTCCACGCCCTCACCCTTTTCAAGAAAACAACCACATTATTATTAGTTGAAGAGAGGATTCAGAAAAACTACTACACACTTAATCAGAAAAGAAGAAGAATCGAGTTATGCCAATGTCTATTTTAGGAATATGGGACTTATATGTTTGCAAGATAAAAAGTTGCAACTCAAATAATGTACGATGCAATATCACAGGCACTGTAACGGATGATGTTTCCTTGAAAACATTTGAAGCAAATGCTAAAATTTATAGGTTTTGTTTTAAGTACTTGTTTAGCAGCACATAAAATGCCAAAACACTTCTACCATTATGGTATGCCAATGCTCAATCTACTGCAGGAAAATATCTATAGTTGAGGAGGTTTCAGTCGTCATGGTAAATCCATTTGACAATTACTAGGTCTGGGATGACAGTCTCAAATTTAGCGTATTCAAATGATATATCTGTATAGCCTGGTTGAATACTTTTACCAGATGTATCAGAAAATTCAATCTTCAAACACATTAAACTGTTCACTTGATCAATGTGTACCTTCAGATGTCTAGCAAGTTCATTAGCATGCAGCACATTCGCAAGCTTTGACTGACCATATGCAGACAGTCCATTATACCTGAGGATCATTCATCCACATAAGATAATGCCCTTTGACAACTTTTTCTAGGCACAAGAGCATTTCATCTGTTTTTTGGACAACAGAAATAAACATTTCGCATGACTGCACATAAATGATCAATTACTTTGGCGAAAACACCTTTGTCACTCCCATCACTTAGAACCAGGTACAATTATTTTTCATAAAATTTAAATTCATATAGGGCATAAATATTTTCTAGTAGTCACTGGAAGTAGCACGGTTATAAACTTTTTTTTTCATTCCTACATGGTCAATGATAAGACAAAGAAATTAGGGCATGCTTCTCACAGATGCTCAGTCTTAATGAGAGAAAAGAATGGGAGAATCACAATGATAAGTTCCTTATGGTTAGTTCTTTTTACTGATACTGTGTGCAGTGTATACAACATCTTTCTCCATTGTGGGACACTAATATATACACTAGTTAAATTTTTAGGGAAGAAAATAAAAAACTCAACAACTAAAGAATTAGCACTCAAAATATATGTAAGACTATAGCATGTTCACCCTGATTGATCATTAATCTTGTCAAACCGAATTCCTTCATGGTAAGAAAATTTGTGGCGACGTGAGGAGACATTAACAATCCTTCCTTCTTTTCTATTCTGACAAGCCGTTCTTTTCATGGTGTCTAGCAGTAAATTTGTCAAAAGGAAGTGGCCTGCAATAAAATATACTCTGTGAATCCTTTAGAGTGATACAATTTGATTTCGATATCACCAAAAACATAAATTGCACACAAGATGTCATTAAGTTACGCAGAAATCGAAGAATACAGAACTTTACCAAACAAAGGAGAACTATGACGGTAAAACATTTAGCATTCAACACTAAAACCACCAACTAGGATGCCCGCATTAAATGATACTTAACTAGAAAAGATGTCATAATTTTATGCAAAAATCTAGGAAACACAGCCTCACAACTAAGGACTATGAGCACTAAGAACAAGGGAGTAACCATGTAACATAAACTGAGCCAATTTTCTTTGCCAAGACATGTTAATCATCAGTCGGTCTAACAAGCAGGATATAGATTGTTACACGATAAACACAGTCAACAAAATTGACCTCATAATTCCAGTGTTGAGGCCCAAGGGTTAAATGTTTGTGTTAACCTATCATCGTCATGGAAAATACTCGGTCCTTCTATTCTCATTTTTGATTAGTTCGTTTCAGTGTTTCGTAGTAGGAAATGTCCTGCATCTTACCAACATGGTTTGTTGCAAATTGCAGCTCAATTTTATCCTTGGAAAGTGCGAATGGGGTTGCCATGATTCCTGCATTATTACTTTGCCACAAGATTGCAATTATTTAGTTACTTCTGTGCTCATCAGTCAGTTAAAAGCAAGTTAAAATCACAAGTACCATGAGTATGAATGGAATTTCTGTTCACCCTAATGGTGGTGGCAGCAGGAAGGCTCAAATAATATAATATGTAGCTTATTTACCAGCACACTGAACTTCACCATATTAGCAACCAAATTTGAATAGCCTTGGATTCAGTCGGTCACCTTTTTAAGTATTATTAAGTAAAATGGACATGCAGCTATTATAACCTATGATGAATTATCCCTTCTCGAGACAATTAAAAGAATAAATAGGGTTTGTCGATAGAAGTGAAAACTGATATTAGAAATTAGTATCACTGATTACATTATATTTCTAGGTTTCAATAATTAGTTTTGTATCATCTAAATCTTGTGATGGAACATGAAAAAGGTCGCATTACATTATACATAGTAATATAAATTGCTCACTTTTAAAAACTGAATGTTAATTTTGTATTGTCTGAATCGTGGAGTAGGGAATATGAAAGAGTGATCTCCATATTTATATTGACACCATGGAGAAAAGGAAGACTTATCATATTTACAATAGAGAAGGAAAACTCTGGAGATAAACCAAATAAGTTCAATAAGTCACATTTAAGGAATTACAATTCATCAAAAATGCTTCCTACAATATTTATTGACTCGCCTATTCAATTTAGTGTAAAGTCTAACTGCTTTAACTTAAAATTTGTATGGAATATATTTTTGAACTTAATGTATTAAGTAATCTCATTTCTACAATTTTCTAATCATCCAAGACATTCTATTTCAACTGTTAGATTAGGCAACCTAATAATATAGACCTGGAACATGCTGTGTTTGAGAACTAACACATAACAACCGTTAGCTACCCTTGATGTCTTTTTAATTTCTTAGTTTTCTCTTGTTTAATTGTTTACATACATACATCTATAGTTTATGCCCGGTAGACCACGCCTTTTACGAGAACTTAGGGATAGAAATGTGCATAAGACTAACAGCAGATATGTGTACTTTCTCTAATACAAGATTCTCATTTTTGGAGACTTCAAATTATGCACGGTGCTTCAACCCTCTCAACATCAGTAGCTAACATACTTCCATCCTGACCTAGTACGGCATCCTCCTAATTGAACTACTGGAGAAGTCATAATATCCTCTGAAGTACACCTAATACAGCTTAAAAAAATTTAAATCAAGAAAAGAAAGCACTATAAGAAATACTAGAAATTGCCCTGCTATAATTTTATCAGGAAGAGTATAGAAAATAACTAAAACAAGACAAGTCGACTGTTATCCATTTTCGTCTTACATAAGCAGGTTTAGAGGAAGGCCTAAAGAATTGTAATTTGATGCGAAATTCCTCACTGATGCAAGTGAACTGAGATCCAACTCCAAGGCATCAATTTTAGCTTGAGGGACATCTTTAATTATTTTCTCTTTAACCTGTTCTCCAGCAGAGATATTCCTGACCCCCATAATTACATGCACACCTCGCAATGCAAGAACACGTGCAGTTTCTTCACCAATTCCACTGGATGCTCCTGTTTAACATCACGGATGTGAAATTCTGTAAATAGTAGCACGTATCCACAAAGACAGAAACAACACTGAGAGATGGTCAGTTCTCAAATACTACAACATCTCTGCCTCCATCCCAAACCAGTTGAACTATTGGGTAAGCTACATGAATCCCTGATACACATTCTGGTCCATTTGGCTTCCTCATTCCACAGGATCATACAAAATTCGTGCAAATTAACAAGTCTAGTTCTTTATGGAATATACAACTAATTATATAGGATACATGAATCTATTTCAAAACGAATTTCACTGGTTGAGCCACATGTGTTCCATCCAACCTTCACTCGAAAATTGCACTTATGTAAAGTAATCTTTTTAAATTTCTTTGTATGTTTACTTATTTACTATGTATATATTTTGACGCCCCCATTAAAATCCTATGATTAGTTAGAGGCAAAAATTGCACCTTTTTTACGTTAATTCTGGGTCATCAAGAAAATTAGAAATCAGAAATACATTATGCAAAATCTAATATAATGGGGAGATTCAATTCCCATTTCCCATATGAAATTGAAAGAAAGAGTGCAACCTGTAACAATGGCAGTAAGATGAGAGGCATCGATTCCTTGTGTTACTTCCTCAGCAGTTGAATTTGGGGAGAAGCCAGAAGGACCCTTTTTGTTAAGAAACCACATTATTGATTCTTCTTTCTCAAAGCTACAACACTCTTTGTCACATTAACATATCTTTTTACTTGGCTACCTGCTTTTATTGCCCATTGATATTTGTTTATAATTGAGTGAAACAGGCCAACCTTTCTACTTCTTTTATCTTGAATTTACTTCTTTTATATGTTATCTTATATACCTATACTAGAGAAATTACTGGCGCAAAATAAAAGGAATTAAAATATGCCTAAATAATTAATCTTTTTATTTCGATGAAAGACCATCCAATACTTGTTGCACATTGAATTTCAATTTAACCATATGATAGTTAGTGAAAGTGATCCAAATCTTCTTTTTTGTTTAATATAAATGAAATTACTCTACAAATTTATAATGAGGGGAAGTGATATAAAACAAATTATTTTATAGGGGATATAATTGAATGTAGACACTATTCCATCTTTAAAACTCAATAATACATATCTGAATATATCAACTCTTGACAAATGGTTGGTCTAATATGTGATGCTATTCCAATTTCATCGTTATCCACAACTTAATAAAATATATAAATGTAGAGATATATTTTAGTATCCTTGTACTTGATGACCATGAATGATGATCAGAATCCACAATCAAGATGGGGTCAACCTTAACAACAAATGCATATAAATAGATAACACTCATGAACATATTTTAAATAGAATATAAGTCAAAGAGATTCATATATTGGTAGAAATAATCCTCAAAATCACATTACTTCAAACTTCTTGTAAGGCCCTTAGGTACCACAATTGATTATGATAAATAGTATTGTTCTATTTTTCAACATCACTCCGATTTTGTCAAATTTAGAAGGAAAAAGAGCTTTAGAAAAGAAAATTCAGGAAAATCAAACTAAAATTATAATTAAATTGAGGCTTTAAATTGCCCCTTTTTTCTTGTGCTTGCCAATGCTTCTCGGCACTCAATTTTCTTTCGAAGGAGAGATAACTCCAACAATTTCAAATAGGAAATCAATTAACATTTGAAAAAGTAAAGTTTAACTTTACTCGCGAAGTTGCGTAAATATAAAATTAAAAAAAATATTAAAGGAAAAAATAATTGAAAATTCACGCATTTTATTGCTAATTACAAAGATATAGATTAATAGTGCTTTATCAAAATATCCATTTTTGAATTAGCTCAATCAAGAACTCTCGACTGCTAAAGTTAATATTGATTTTGAAGTATTGATGTTGCCTTGTTTCATTTTTTAGTACAATTATTCCTACTCTAGGTTCTACAAAGTTTTTATACAACTCTTCTACTAGCCAAAAGGTCAATGTGAACATTCTAGCCTAACCACATGGTTATTTGTTATTGTAAACACTAAACAATGACCAATATGTTCTAGAACTAATTACCAGGATTCTATAAAAAATTATAGTCATTTCTCGAACTTCTTATAAAGCAAATATAGTTTAATTACCAGAGATTAGCAATGTATATAATTAAAATAATAGATCGTAATAACTGAATTAATTCTCAAACTATAAATTATGCATCAAAGATGCTTCCACATCCCAAGACCACCTACTGGCCCAAACAATTATCATCTTCACTACAAACAAAACATCAACATGCTATATCACCTACTTTTATAACTTATTCGACGCTATCTCAATTTTATTTTGGATACTCCTAAAATACACTACTTTTGAAGGACCCAAGATATTTTTGAAGAGTCCAAGCAACATAGGTCATGAGTACCCAATCATAACTTCAATACCAAGTCCTAATTTCTAGAGTAAATTAATTTTTACATATATAAATTAAAAAAAATATTTACCTTTTTAACTCCTTGTTATCAACATTTTTTGCCAGAACATCCATTGTACCCTTTTTAGAAAAGTCTCTTTGTGACAGTCTTAATTTCCACATTGCCTATGTGAGACCCTTCATGTTATATAGCATAAATCATTTCATTAATGTTGTGAAAGATGACCTCAATTCTAAGAGTGTATAGAGTAGAGACGGCAACATACTTGAACATATGTTGGTGACTTATCTGATTTGATATAAAATCTAATTAACTTTCTTTATAGAATGAAATTATTTTTCTCGAGAAATTAGCTCATCCTTCTCCTACCTGAAAAAAGAAAAACTATGAATAAAGAAGCATATATTATATTACATACGTCTTTCAATATTTAGAGTTAGTGGTATTTTGTTTAGTAATTACACCACATAAAGGAATATAAGTTCAATTATCAAAGATTTATTTCGCACTGTTGGTGAAATTTTTTCAACATTCTTTTTTTCTTTTATCTCATACTTAATTATTTTCTTAATAGAATGTCTAAATGGAGACATTTCTTCTGTGAAACAATGCACTAAAATTTGTAAATATTTTCATTATTAGTGTATGTGTATCCTAAAAAGGAGAGAAGATAAGAGCACAATAAACTAATAAATTGAGATCATGGAGAGAATCTAATGCAAACTATTTATACCATAGAGTAAACCATATAATCGAAGAATCATATTGAAGGGAAGTGAAGAGAAATTCAAAATGTCTTAGAGTCAGATTCAGACAACATAAATATGAACTGTCAAATAATTTTCAAGATAAAGGTTGAGTTTTGTTAAACTGAAGTATATAGATATGTTATCATTTAAAGAAGTCCTTTTTGATCCAATAAAGTATTATATATATTTGGGCATAAATATAAGGGAAAATGCATAACTACCCCCCCCCCCCCGACAATAACCAAAATCCCAAAGACACAAACTTTTACTTGGTCCTATTACCCCCCTAAACTTATTTTTTTCGTAATTTAATGTCCCTTATTTGCCTACGTGGCAAGGTTTGTGTGTTAAAAAATTTAAGGAGTGTGGGAGGAATTTTTAGATAATTGTGACCAATAGAGTGCCATGTGTCATGTGAACGTTGGAAAAAGAAAAATCTTCATTATTTATCCGTTAAATATGATTTCTTGTTCATTTAATCACACCTCCACAATCCATCTCCATTATTCTCTCTTTCTACCTTCATTAGTCTTTCCACCTCCATTATTCTTTAAAAAAAACTTTATCTCCATATTCTTTTCACTTCTATTATTCTACCTTCAATATTTATAAGGTATTTTCATTGTTTTCTCTTTCTATCTTCATTTTTTTTTTTATCTTCGTTAGAAATGACAAAATGTGAGCTGAATAAATTATGTATGAACAAGAATGATCCAATATTAGATGTTGAATTTCGATGTATGCACGATATTTTGTTGTAAATGTAGACTTCTTGGTCTGAACGAAATTTCGGGAAGATGATTTTGGTCTTATCCTCACTATGAAGTCAGAAATTGTAAATTTTTTTGATGGAGAGACAAGGAAAGAGTTAACGAAAGATCTCAATTTATTCTTCCGAGATTGATGAACAAGATTAAGGAGTTAGAAGAAAATTATGAGCGAGTTAAAATGCAATTGGAACAATTTGAAAATTCGTTTGATCACTCAAAAAGGATCTAACACTATTTTTCTTTTGACTTATCACCTTTTCTAAAAGATTACTCAATTTCTCTAAGCTTTCATCTCAAAAATTCTAGCTACATGACAGCACATATACCAATGACTCATTCAAATTGCGACATTCATAAACATAACACAAACAAATACGAAATATACTAAAATCTTTTCATATAACAACACAAATACAAACAACATCCATAAACATAACTAAAGCAAAACAAAACTTCAACACTAATATTAGAATCTCACTATCATTTTAATACAAAAAGGAGTAATTATTTTTTCCTTCAAACAAGAAACAAAAGAAGATTGTCTTAATGTCACCAAAATAGTAAGCTAAAGGGACTGCCAAGATGAGAGTCATAATTTAAAGTCTTTGATTGATCTTAATCTCCTAAAGCCTTCTTGTTGTAATTTCTTGATTTCCTTTCACTTCAATCCACTTGTTGAAACATAAGCTTTCCTTTTGCATGTCTAACATTATGGTGAAACCTGTCCCATCTCCTAATCCTAAGTCTTCTTGCAATAGAGAAATAAATCAACTCCAGCTATTTTTGTTTTCATTTTTCACTATAGCCCAAGCAAGAGGAAGTATTTGGTTGTTGCCACTTTCGCAACTGCAATCAATAATTGTCCCCTGCATACTCCCTTCAAGAAACAACCATCTAACCCAGTACATTTTCTACATGACATGAATGTTATCTTCAGTGCTTCAAAACAGATGTAAAATGACTGAAGTACTGACTTACCAAGTTCATTAGCTTCACCACACAACTACTCCTAGGATTTGACTTCAATAGTTCATCCTTGTGATCAAGAATTCTGCCAAACTCCTTAATATGATCACCCATTATTTCATTTATAATCTTAGCTCTTGCTCTTCTAATTGTGGTCTTACCAACATGCACTTTATACTTTTTCCTGATTAACTCTTGCAACTTGAAGACTCTAATGTTTAGTTGTTCAGTCACTCTATCCTTAAAAACACTAGCAAGAAATTTTGAGTTGCACAAATAATTTCTGGTAGACTTTTGACATTGATGTACTGGATGGTAAGTCTTAATAATAAAGTTATTAGTTTTACTATCAAGACTTGCATACAGTAACCATTTGTAATTTTCCTTGCAGCAACTCACTCTTACTCTGGTTGGCTCATTAACACACTTCTCAATCTGAATCCTTCTCTGAACTGCATACTTAGTGACTGTCAACCTAGACTTTTTCACATTTTCAAATATCATACCCAACTGCCACACAATCTTCTTACTATTGGGATCAAACCTAACACTATTTGTATCTTTTTTTTCTTCTTGTGTTTAGGTAGTTTGAACCTCATTTTTTCACCTGCCTCAAGATAACTATCATCTGTATCAGTTTCAAAGCTGTCTGCATTTAAACTTGCATAATATGGTTCATCACCCCTTAGTCTTCCCTCTAAATTATTTTTCAAAATTGCAATCTCATCAAACCCAGGATCTACCCCATCATTCCCACATGTTATTTCTTTAGTGTCTGCATGAATTCTCTCCCTTCTTTATCTCCTAAGAAAAGATCTTTTCTCGGCCCTAAGCTCTACTAACTCCTCTTGAACATCACTTCCATAATTGTCATCTTTAAGAAACTCACTATTTTCAAATTTATCAGTTGATTCATCAGATCCTTTCAAAGAATAATCACTATTTTCAGAATCTGATAAATCATTATCTAAAGCTATTTGATCTGATGTAGAGGAAATATTTGAGGTAGTATTTAGGGATGCATCTACCCTATTAAAAGAAGTCTCACCTACTTCCTTATCTATCATATTTTGATCAGCAACAGTGGTCCCCCCCTCCTCCCCCTTTATTAAAAGGTGTAGCAGATTCCTCCTTAGCCGTATGCACATAAATATCCAAAGTATCCCCACTTTGTAAATAATTACACATTGCCAATAGAATATCATCATTACCAATATCTCCTAAGATACAACTATTAGGTGGCCTAACACTAAATTTGCAGTTTGGGCTATATCCTAGTTCTTTAATGTAATATTTAATCTCAAAATATGATATTGTATCAACATCAACATTTTCATATTCAGTTACTAAACCACCCACATATCTTGCTCCCTCACCTTCAAACAATAAGACCCCACCATGATAAAATCTTAAAGTAAGGAATAAAAATCCACTCATACCTAAATAAGCACAAATCTGTAGTTGGAAAAAGATATAATTTTAATTTAACACAAATCACAGTTAAGCACAAGTAAGAAACAAGTAAAAACAATACAACACTCAAATCATTTTGACTTCACAAGTTCACCTATAACCCCAAGAGACTTCACACGTAATATACCTATAAACCCACACATAAATACTTCACATATAATACATCTACAACCCCATATGTTAAGACTTCAAATAGACACAACATCTAACTTGAGTTTTAGGTTATTTTACTCTAAAAGTCCCCACACACACGATAACAAACTCATTTTATCTTGTTATCATTTTTTTAGAGGTGAAGATCGAGAAAAAAAATTGGAGTGTTCTTACACATGCACGACTGGAAATCACACACAACAAAATCATTATTTAAACTAGGAAAAAGGATAATAAAAACCCTAAAAAAATAGTAACAAATCACACAAAATTTGAAACCTACTAAATCTAAGTATAACACTAACAAAAAATGGAAATGTAAGGAAAAAACCTAACCTTTCAAGCTGTGGGTTTCTCCAAATTAGAGTCTTTAAGCTTTCAAACAACAAGTAGATGATGTTCCCTTTTAAATTTTTTGAAATCAACCAACGAACAATTAAAATTCTACCACTACAATTAAGGTTTAATATTGAGAATGTTAAGATTTAGATAAACACGGTTGAAGATGCTTTAATGGGAAAAGTTAGTCAATTAATAGGAATGCCAAAAGTAAAAGAAAGAGTAAAAAGAAAAAGTTGATTGGAAATTGGTATTAACATGTAGGAAAAAATAAAGGAAAACATTACAGGGAAAGGTTAATTTGAAAATTAGAAAGCGGTGATTCTTTTCATATGGAGTCCGCGCGTGTGTTGTACACAACATAATTTAATTGGTTAAGTCTGTCAAGTGGGTAAATAAGGTGCATTAAATTACGAAAAAATAGGTTCAGGGGGATAATAGGACCAAGTAAAAGTTTAAGTGTGTCTGTGAGATTTTGGTTATTGTTGGGAGGAGGGGGGGGTTAGTTGTGCATTTTTCCTAAATATAAATCTCTATTAACTTTTTCTTATAATTATGATGGAAACTTATTAGAAAAAATATTTTTCATGAAAAAAGGCATATCTTTTATGAAAGTGTATTGCAGAATCTTTAAATAGACTTGATCTCTAAATTAGAAGATATGTTCTCTTCTTTTTCTCTCTATCTCAGAAAAGAATATTCCAAAGAACTATCTTCAAGGTTTAGAAGTTCTTGTTTCTTAAGGCAAGTTATTACAATGGATAAAGGTTAGCATTTCTATCATTCTTATATATTGATGTTCATGTCTAGTGATTTACTTGTGATCTTGCGTGAATTATTTAAAGTTATTCAACAAGTGGTATCAGAGTATGATCTTGTTAAATTATTAGATGTGTCTTTATATACTTTAAATTCAACACTGTAATATACTCTACTTTATGAAAATCGAACATAAATTTTATTTATTTTTTTCACATAATCCTATTCTGTTTTTTCAAAGTGCAACTTTAAATTTTTTTCCTGGGAATGAAAAGTATTGTATTTTGTCGTTTAATGAGGAAGTGTTATTGTGATTGTTTATTGGAAAATTAAAGGAGTTAGCCAGAAGTTTGATTTTCTTTTCATTATTTTTTTTACTTCTTGTTCTATCTCGATATTGGTACAAGAAAATACTACAAAACTTTATGTCTAACTTTCCTTTTCACGTTATTTTTATTCCTTTCTTCCTTAAGAAAGTTTCTGCCGATTTTGATTACTCTCCAGTGATTATCACATCACTTACAAATCTTGATAATAACATTTAGTTGTTATTATTTTTTTGGAGGATGGTAGAAAAATAATTACTTCAAAGATTCATCTTTGTGGCACGGGGAATCTTAGCAGCTCATGGTTGGCTACCTGAACTCCACCTTGTTGGTGAGGGTTCGATTCCCCGCGTTGTAATTCCCTCTCCATTTCTCCTTCCCCTATCCCCAATTTTTTTTTAAAAAATCTTGGTGGCTTCACATATTTTTTTTGTCCCTTGAAGAGTTTTTCAATGACATTCAAATAAATGGGTGATTGCATAAAAGTAAAGAATATTTATTCTTATTTTTATGTGAAATGACATTCTATTTAAGTATTTTCTTTTAAAAATTATCTTGAGGCAACTTTTTGTCAATGGAACCAAGCTTTTTGCAAGTGTTCAAGTTTAATTGTTTAGTATTAATTTTTAAGTCTTCTTCCATCCCTGCACAATGGAATAAGACTAGAAATATTTTTTAAAAACAAATTACTGCCAACTTTAGTTTTTCAGCAAAGTTATCACTATTGGCTTAATAATGGTGTTGTTTTGATTTGTTTTAACATTTAAAATATATCACTGAAACAAGAATGCTTGGACTAAGACTTAAATTCAAAAAAAAAAATTGTTGTTATTTTTTTTTTTAATGTCAAATATTTTATTATGTTTCATGTTATTTAAGTGGATGAATTGAAAATAGTATGTTGTCAAAGTAATCTCTATTGTTAAAAATTCATTTATTTTGAACATATAGACATGTTATATCTATGCAAAAATAATTATCCCAAAAAAAATTATTTTGGCCAGATTATGGATAGTCATGAATATGTGATACATTTGTGATACATGCTAATAATATGTCAATCCAAAGAAGCGCATATTGTTAAGTCATTTTAGTAATCAATATATATGAACTATGTATAAGAATACCACTTACAAGTTATTATTTCTGTCCAAAGACTAAATGATAATGTTGTTCTAGGTATCTTGAGATGGACCCACTTTTATATATATGTGTGTATATTTGATATTATAAATTATTTATTCTTGTTACTTTAGTTGTGTTTAATTTACTTTATCTTCACATATACATGATTTATTCAATTATTAATTGTGAGTATTATTTATTTTATCTTATAGTGTCTTCAATATCTGCCAATATGAATAACATTCCCATACTTAATGGCACAAACTTTAAGAAATGGAAAGAGCACATTATGATAGTGCTTGACTGCGTGGATCTTGACTATGCACTAAGATTTGATCGTCATGCAAACTTGAATGAAACTAGCACTGATGAACAAAAGTTTGCATTCGAGAAGTGGGAACGATCAAATCGCATGAGTTTAATGATGATGCAATACTCAATTCTGTAATCCTTAAGAGGCGGTATAACAGAGAGTAAAGATGCCAAAGATTTCTTAAAAGAAATTGCAGACCGATTCGCTGCTAATGAAAAGTTTGAAACAAATACTATTCTTAACAAGATTGTTACAATGCGATATAAGGGTAAGGAAATATAAGGGAGTACATTATGGAAATGTATAATCTTGTGACGAAACTCAACACCTTTAAGCTTGAATTGTCTAATGACATACTTGTGCACCTGATTTTGATCTCCCTTCTTGCGTAACTCAGTCAATTCAAAGTTTTATATAATACTCAAAAGGAAAAATAGACTTTGAATAAGCTTATAGCTCAATGTGTACAGGAAGAGGACAAACTTAAACAAGAGAAGATTGAAAGTACTCATTTGACATCTACCTCTGAAGATAAATTTGTTTCACATAAGCGAAAAAGGACTAAAAATAAACTGCAAAAAAAAAAAACATTTGATACTAAGGAACAAAAATCATGTTTCTTTTGTAAGAAACTTAGTCATAAGAAGAAATAGTATTTCAAGTATACTGCTTGACGTGAAAAGAAAGGTAAACTTTTCAATTTTGTTTGTTTAGAAGTTAATTTGGCTATGGTACCTAGTGACACTTGGTGGATAGATTTGAGTGTAATTACTCATGTAAGTGTCACTATGCAAAATTGTCAGAGGAGTCGAAAGTCAATTGATGCTGAAAGATACATTTATGTGGGCAATGGAAATAAGGCAGTTGTGGAGGCTATTGGTATCTTTAGAATTTTATTAGATACTGATTTCTATTTAAAATTAGGGAAAATATTTGTTGTACCGTCATTTAGACGAAATTTAATTTTTATTTCTTGTTTGGACAAATTTGAATATACTTGTTCTATTGAAAATGAAAGTTGCAGTATTTCTCTAAACTCTAATATTATTGGAACTAGTATTTTGATTGATAAATTATATAAATTAAATCGTCAAGCCTCATATAATAATAAAAACCTGCATTTCAGTTGTTATGCGAAAAAAAATGACTTTGTTTCGAAAATTCGATTAGTTACTCAATTAATTTAAGTAACAACCAAATTTTCAAAATTACAGAGTCGCCACTTAATTTTTAAAGATAAAATTAAGAAAACTAAATTGATTTTAAAACTCAACAGAAAAGTTCCAAAATTTTAGAGAAAACAGGTTCGAGGTTCAATTTCCACTTTAAGAAGAAATTAATCACTTAAAGTGGCCGCTTAAGTGCGGTCAACCGACGATTAAAATTATTTGACTAACTTTCGAGGATACTATTTATGACTTGACCTAAAGAAATCATTTTTAAGAATAACTTAATTGAATTTAAAAGAATATATTTAAAATAGTCCAATAAATAAAGTACTTAAGGTTCTAAAATATATGTTTTTATTATTATTAAATAAATGACTTAAAGATTTGCTTCAATTTTATTCAATATTATTATTAAAATGGTCGAAATATTTAAGCATATTAAAAGACGTTAAAGTTTGAAAATTTTAAAATTTCTAAACATGATTAATTCGAAGAAAAATTATTAATTTGAAACGATTAAATCTAAAGATGAGATAAGTGAACAACAAACGCGAATTAACATAAATAGCTCGTCATTTGGGGAATTAATTAGATTAAATAAGAAGCAAAATTCTAAGTTACAGTTAGTTGTTAGATAACTATTACAGACCAAAATAATACGAATAAGGAATATAAATGAGTGAATAAAATTAAATCGCTACTGTATAACTTGTACATATACAAGTTGATCTTCTCGCTTCCGAAACCTGTGGTTGACTCCTAATAACTCGGGGAGATCCTAGATGCAGGGTGGAGTTCCAAAAGAACTCGGAGAGATGCATAAGAAACAAAGAAAATAAATTAGGGTTTGAAAAAAGTTAGTTAAATATATAATCTAATAATTTTGAAGCAAAGTTAATCATACCCAAACAAAAATTCATACAATTGCAACTAAACATGGAAGCACAACAGAGATTATCTTAATATTAAGGCTCAAGTTTTCAAAACAAAGTATCAAACCGCAAATTTTAAACTTGAAACTAAAATCCACATAGGTATTTAATAATTTTGCAATTAAGACTCAACATTATGAGATTTGTTACCTTGAAGCTACAATCAATACATAACCCATGGTTTTGAAAACAAGATCAATACTTAAACTCTTTAGCCTTTGTAATTAAAATCCAAAGTCTTGGAAACTAGAAATTAGTATACAAGCTTACGAGCTAAGGAAGAAGACTAAAGTAGCCTTGAAAGGAAAACAAAATCAAGATTTTACATATAATCTCATTAGTTTTATAACACGTGGAAATCCTATATTTTTTTTTTTTGAAAAGAAAAATTCAAAATCTTTAAAACTCAAGTCAACCTATAAATTCATCAACTTCAACACCTCAAAACTCATAACATTTGGAAGCAAAGAACTCACATACGAGACCCGAACTTGAAATTACAATCAATACACAAAAATCAACGCAGAGAAAGTTGAACATGAACATGGACTCCTTTCAACTAGAGAAACGACATGATTCTATGATTTCGAAAACGTCTTAACAGTGGATAGCAATAGTGATGACATACAAGCTGGTTAACAGGTGAGTCCAAGCAAATCAGCAATTCAAGAAACCAACACAGGAAGTTCAGATTATGACTAGACTGCACAGTTTAAACCAAATGACAACCATTAATCTCGAAACTTCAAACAACACAAATGTATACAGAGCACAAAAATGTAAATAAGTATACCCTCGGCTACAACTTTTGTCAACCAAACAAACGAATCTCAACAGCTAGGCTCGTCATAACTGAACTAGACATCCCAAACAATCATCAACAACGAGAACATGGCAACAGAACAGTCATCATCACATTCATAAACTCATAAGAGTTCAAATAGGAACAAACCGTGACCAGTCGTACTCATGAACAATCTAATATAATCGGAAAATCGACTGAGTTGAAGAGAAATTACCTTCTTCGGAGCAACGAACTAGGATGACGAACCCGAGAGCGAGAATTCACGACCACGAAACTTCACGTTTTAACAAATCGTCTTCCAAAGTGTGAGAATTAATTCAAAAAAAATTGGATCCTCTGTATTTTGATCTCTGGTTTTGACTATCTCTATTATGGTTTTCTAGGCTCTTCCTCTGATGATCTTCTGCTTCTTCCCCTTGTCACCTTTTAAAAGGGGAAGAACGGACTGAAATGGGGGCCTACAAAAACTAAATTTCTGGAAATTTCGGCTTTCCGAATTTGAAATTGAATTTGGAATCATTGAGGGAGCCGAAAGTTGAGGAAATGAGGTCGAATTTGGAGGGGACAGCTGGAAAAAAGGATTGTAGATGGAGTTTGCTTTGACAATTTTATCGGGTGAATGATTAAAGGGAAAATGAAGACGTTGGGGAGAGGGGTCGGAGAAATGATGAAGGTTTGTGGGGCTGGCTGGGGTCGGGAGAATGATGAGGAACATGGGCTGTCGGGTTCGGGTGTGAACAGGGAGGAGAGTGTCGTCACGCGACTGTTAGTCGCTGCCACTGGAGACCGTTGCTGTCGTTGCGCCGCGGCTGTGCAATGTTGAAGGCGTTGCGGCTGCTGGCGTGGTGGAGGCGTCGTGAAGCTGTTGATCGCGGCGCTGGGCTGGAGTCGCCGGTGAGCTGTCGCTGGCGCGGTGAGGGAGCGTAGGTCAGGGGAGAAAAAGGGGAAAGTATGTATTTGATTATGTGTATGGAATGAAGAAAGAAGAGGTGTGGGTATATGTATTTGTATGTATGTATTGTTAGTGAGAGGAAGAAGAAA
>JBCEWC010001610.1:0-39712 GCA_038996855.1 Solanum aculeatissimum | reverse complement strand
CCACTTCATGAATCAAAGGATTGTAAGTTCTTGGATGAAGGATTTCGTTTTTCTGAGAATGGTATGCCTGACAATTTCTATACTAAATGGCGTTGGCAACCTAAAGATTGCAACTTGCCAAGGTTAAATTTTACTTCTTTTCTTCTGATACCGAGCACTTTGTACCGTGTTTGAGTTCTGCTAGTAATTTAACTAAAGAATTACAAGAGAAGAAAGTGAAAGAATTGCTTCAACTGTTTAGGCTTTGATATGATGTATTTTAGGAAAACCCCAAGTGTATTTCTCTTGCATAGCATTTGCTACTGATTTTAGCTGATTTAAGGTTTTAAACGTTGAACTACTAGGTGAACTTAGTTATATACACTGACAGTGCAACATATTGTAGAACAATTTGAGTGGTTACATCAGGCTCTCGTTCTATTTTTCTAGTCACCATTTCAGTCTTAATATAAAGAATTACCTACTAGGTCAATTTTATCTTATGATGTGTAAAAAAACATATACACCTAATCTGTGTATAGAACTTGACTCTTACTATATTGGCTCTCATTGAGCATCTTCTAAAGTTGTTAGCTTGATGCTTAAACTTTTCATTGTTATTCTTGAAGACTTTGTGCTTCGTTGGGAGAGCTTTCTATAATCTTTTCCATGATTATTGAATTCAAGTTTGTATTCTAATTACTCTTTTAAACAGATTCGATGCAAACATTATGTTAGAAAAGTTGCGAAACAGACGTGTTGTATTTGTTGGGGATTCAATTGGAAGAAACCAGTGGGAGTCTCTACTCTGCATGTTATCTTCTGCCGTTCCTGATAAAAGCAAGATATATGAAGTTAATGGAAATCCTATCACGAAGCACATGGGTTTCTTAATTTTTAAGTTCAAGGATTTCAACTGCACTATTGAGTACTATAGAGCTCCTTTCCTAGTGTTTCAAGGTCGTCCACCTTCAGGGGCTCCCAAAAATGTTAAATTGACTCTGAGACTGGATCAACTGGATTGGACCTCTGCACAATGGAAAGGGGCAGATGTTTTGGTATTCAACAGTGGTCACTGGTGGATTTATGAAAAAACTATTAGAGAGTAAGCTCTCTTTTCTTTCTTTTTCAATTTAAGCCCATATTTTTCTTGCTTGTTAACTGATAGAATGATTTTTTTTCTTTCTTGTTAACTGATAGAATGAATCTGACGGAACACTTGCAATTTTATTTTTGTGTCAAGAACTCAAAAGTCTTCACAAGTGGCTACAAATAGATTATAGACTGCTACTGTTAGTATCTTTTCTTGATTCCCAACACAACGATAAGTTGTGTAAGGTACATATTGTTACTATTGTTGTGTAGATTCCCTTCTACATTTTTGCATTTCAAAAGACTGTTCAATTTAAAATCTGCGAAGACTGGTAAAACATAAAGAAAATAGTTAGCCACTAAATATGGTACACAGAGAAAATTAGCATTTAACAATTTACCGCATATTGTCAGAACCTTTTTTTTTTTTGGATGAAGATATTGTCAGAACCTTCAAAGTTGTTGAGCTACTTTATGGCTAGGAATTTTTCATGGAATATAATAGTACGCCACAGAAGACCAAATAACTGATAACCATTAGCAAGCACCTTGTTTTCTGTGCATTTAACTTCTCTTTCTCTGCTCTCTTTGCACATTGTGCAAGGAAAAATGAACTATTGAACAGGTTGAGAGGGCATAAACTTGTGGGGTTTCCCCTCATTCATTGTCAGATATGTCCTGATGTTAGATTTTGCAGTGAAAGATTCAGCTAATTGATATAAACTAGGTAACCTTGGGTAGTGGATATATAAGCAAAATAAAATTTGATAGGGCAGAGACTGAAATGGTTCAGTCTTTAGGTTGGCCTTAAAGGGCTTAGTGAGGTATGGGTGATTCATAGTTGTCGGATTCTATGAGCTAAACAATGCTACTACTATTATGTATTTGTGAGAATTTCTGTTAGGGGACAAACAACCATAATTGTTCCAAATAAGTGTTGTCCTCCATGTAAATTTTGTTCCTCAAGCTGTTTAGATGTGTTGCTTCCCACCACAAAGTGTTGCATTACATTAAGCACTTTTAAGTTTGTTTGTTGCTTTTGTGAATCATAATCTTGATTATCGATAACCTAATATACTTGTGACTTATTGATTTCTCTACTTGATAGGGGATGTTACTTTCAACAAGGTGGAGAAGTCAATATGACCATGAGTATTGAGACTGCATACCGGAGGTCAATTTCAACATTGGTTGATTGGATAGGTCACGAAGTGAATATGACCAAGACACATGTCGTATTTCGAACCTATGCTCCTGTTCACTTCAGGTACGTCTTGTTCACATATGACCGTCCACTAACCTTTTAACATAATCCCCAACATCCATGCCCTTTTACTTAGGATTATGTCCTCATGAAGCTAAAGAATTCATATCGGATTCATATCCAATCTAATTACCTCTCTCTAATGTTTCTTCGGCCTACCTCTACCTCTCCTCAAGTCCTCCATATCCAACCTTTCATACCTTCTCGTTGGGGCATCAAGGTATTCTCTTCACATGCTCGAATCATCTCAATCTCTCTTCTCTCAATTTGTCGCCACATAAGCCACTGCCACGTTGTATTGGATATCTTCGGTCATACTAATATTTCTCTTAGTCTGTCTACATATCCATCTCAACATCCTCATTTTTGTTATTCTCATCTTCTCAATGTGAGAGTGCTTGAGAGGCCAACACTTTGCTCCATGCAATATAGCAAGTTTAACCACCACTCTATAAAACTTTACCTTCAAGTCTTTGCAGCACATTTTTTAATCACACAAGACACCTGATGCAAGCCTCCATTTCATTCACTCCTTTCTAATGTGATGTGTAACATCATCGTCAATCTCCCCATTTTCTTGAATTATTGACCCAAGATACTTCAAATTTCCTTTCATGAGAAGGACTTAAGTATCAATCCTCACCTCCATGTTTAACTAGTGTTGTACGTCACTAAACTTGCATTCCAACTATTGTGTCTTATTCTTGCTCAACTTGAACCCTTTAAGACTTTGGGGTCTGCCTTTAAAAGTCTTAACTTATCGTAAACTCCTCCATGTGTCTCATCAGTCAAAACTATGTTATTTGCAAATAGCGTACACCATCATACCTCTCTTTTGATTTAGCAAGTCAATTCATCCAACACAACGCAATGAAGAACTGGCTAAGAGACAATCCCTAGTGCAATCCTATCACAAATGGAAAGTGCTCCGAGTCTCCTCCCACTATCCTTGTCCTTAATCACCCTAACTTAAGCTACGGGTACACCTCTAGTCTCCAGACATTTCCCTAAGACCCCCTATGGACTATCATATGCTTTTTGGATAGTCCGTAATTGGCCCATAGGGATTTCTCTGTTATTTCAAAGAAAAAGAAAAGCTGAGAACGTTTAATGTTATGAGATTCATAATCCTCAACTGCTTAACATCTGCTGGTCATATTAAATAAGGTCTGAGTTGTTAGTGGTCAAGGTTTTACTTTGTCTATCCTGGATAGATATGGAATATATTGTGTGTGTATACGTGTAACATGAGGTTGAGAAAACACTCTGCAATATGCATGTCCATTTGTCTGTACTTAAGTCTGGGTGTACCTCTATCCGAAATCGTATGTTCCTCTGCTTTTACAGATTGTTCACGAAAATAATAGGTTAAATGTCCACCCTAATTTGTCGTAACTCATGACCTCCTCTTCCCCAGCATGTCTCTAAACATGCATATTCTGTGGCATGATTATGTTCAAATTTCCAATTTCAAACATGGACATACTGCCTTTTACCACGTTAGTTTTCAATAATCAGATGGCAAGTCCATGTTTGCATCTTTCAATTCATGAGCTGGCTTTCATTGGGTGAATTGATTTTCTAGATGGTTTGCTTATATAATCTCTTGTTATAATAGCTGCAATATATTTGGTAATGATAATACACATGCAGATTAGTTATAGTTAGTTCATTGATTCAAAACACATCTTACTTGTTACAACCAACTAATGAAGCACTTCCATGAATAGAGGTGGGGACTGGAAGACTGGCGGTAACTGTCATCTGGAGAAGCTACCTAACATAGGATCATCCCATGAGTCGCTGAAGACGTCATTCGAATATAACACCGTGATCAATGTGCTGTTGGAGAAACAGAACAAATCAAAAGCGTGGAATTTGGATTTATTGAATGTAACAGGGATGACATTTCAAAGAAGAGATGGTCACTCATCTTTGTATTACTTAGGTCCCAAGGTTGGACCAGCTCCTCTTCACCGGCAAGACTGCAGCCACTGGTGCCTTCCCGGTGTCCCTGATTCATGGAACGAGCTTCTATATGCCACCTTCCTCAAACAGGAGTTAGCTCGTGCAAATTTTTCCAAACAAACTTCTTGATGGCCCATATGGCAGATAAAGAGATCCTATAAATCATGTTGTCTCCAGCATTTCAAATGTTACACCTCGTACGCTGGCAATGTCATGGAATAGCTTCAGATTTTCTGCCAATAGTGCGTGGAATGCAAGATTAAATTAGGGGCATTCTTCTCTGCTGAGCTGATGACATACAATTTTTGCAGTTTGTATACTTGGGGATTATTTAGAATCTCTTACTTCACCAAATTAGTGGAAATGTACATAGCATTATGTGTTGTACAGCTGAAGGGAACATTAACCTTTTATACAAAATTCTGCGCATTTGATGCAAGCTGCCCCAATTGCAATATTTTGATTTTTGTACCCGTCCGTTTCATTTTAGTTAGAACCAAAAGGTTGAAATTTGTGTATACTTTAATCTACTCAAATTCCACACCCAGTGGAATCACATTGCGTTTGTTATAGTAGTCAAAGAGATGTATTGTATGTTATCGAGTATTAATCGATCTGTGTGAAGCAGTAAAAACTTAAATGAAAAAGGAAACTGTTGGATACGTATTAGAATTAATTACTCTTTTGGTTACTGCTCATTACAAAATTTTTGTGCAATTCAGAAGCACTAAAGGGTTGAATATTCGAACATCTATCTCCCAGATATTTTAAACTAAAATCACTAATTACCATATGAAAAATTGAGGAAAAGAAGTGTAAAATAAGACGAGTTCGAGTTATTTTATCACCTTCTTCGAGCGTTCTGTACGAGGGTATGTTTGTTATTTTGGTGTTTTCTCGGGATTTATTATCTCAAAACTAATATTTCATATCGAGTATCATATTATAATCAGATAACACATGCCTTTGTAAAAATTCCTCGATTTTGAATTGTGAGGCAAAGATAGGCTTTATCTACAAGTTGGACAAAATCCAATAATTTTGAATCAAATTTTATTTTGTGTTTAAAAATTTATTTAATACATATAATTAATTATGAAAAACACAGTAAATTGTATCTTCAAATTCATAAATGCAAATCTTAGTTCCAATTCTATCAAAATGAGGATTTTTCAAAAAGAACAAATATTTGAAACATAACACGGGAAAAAATAAATATAGTTTGCTAAAATTACGATTTATAGCTACATATTATATGAGAGAGGTGAACGAGATTGAGAGAGGGAGGAGAGTGACGAGCGAGATTGAGAGAGGCAAATTGTATATGTATATCTGTTAAATAATTGTATATGTGTAACTGATATGCATATCTATTTATATATCTGGTAAGCGAGATTGGGAGAGCTAGGGAGGAGAGAGGCGAACGAGATCGAGAGAGCAAATGGTATATGTATATTTGTCAAATTGTATGTGTATATCTGTCAAATAATTGTATATGTGTAACTGATATACATATATATCCATATATCTGGTAAGCGAGACTGAGAGAGGGAGGAGAGAGGTGAATGAGATCGAGAGAGACAAATTGTATATGTATATTTGTCAAATTGTATGTGTATATCTGTCAAATAATTGTATATGTGTAACTGATATACATATATATTCATATATCTGGTAAGCGAGATTGGGAGAGGGAGGAGAGAAGCGAACGAGATCGAGAGAGGGAGGAGAGGAGTGCACGAGAGAGGGAAGAGAGTGGAGAGAGGCGAATTATATATGTATATTTGTTGAATTAAATATGTATATCTATCAAAATAATTGTATATATCCACTGGTATACATATGTATTTGTATATCTGACAAGAGATTGCAGGGAGAGGAAATAACAATAAAACTCTAACTATAGTTATAAATTGTATTTTTTTCAAACTATAGTGGTATAATGTACATAAATATCATATGTTTGTTTAGTTACCTAATCACCGCATTGAAAAAGAAAGACACGGATGCTATAGGTAAATTATTTATCTCGAAATTATTATCCTTTCCCGGACAAATCAAATGACCCGTAAATGTATGCCAGGAAAGAAGCAGTGAGAACAAGTTGATGGTGGCAACTTACATTCTGATAGTGACGTGAGTGCTGAATATCTACGAGGATCTTTGTCATACGATTTTCCTTTGAATTATTTCAACTCTCTTCATCTGTAAGTAAAAGAATTTTGTAGTATAAAGCAGTTGATTTGATAAAAGAATTGTGATCTCCCTTTTATTTGATTCGCCAATTAGCAAATTATTTATATTTATATCAAATTACTAAATACATATTTTATATATAATGAGATGCATTTCCACCTTATGAAATGAAGAATAATTATAATAAATTAACATAAAATTTGATATAAACATAAATGAGGTAGGACAGGACAAACCTATGTGCGTGTGAGAAACAGAAATAGTTGGCCAATAGGAAGTCGATACGTGGGGTAATAATTATGTGAAAGTAGAAGTAGTGGGGAGAACTTTGGGGTGTAAGTCGACACGTATGTGAATTTGGGGCAAGGCCAAAGGAAAAGCGTTGGCTCCTATTCATTAACTTCCATATTTGGCCAGCTTTGTGGAGATATGAGATCCTCCACTTTTTACCAATCTTCCGCGTAATTTGCTACTTGCTTCCCCATCCAACACAGACACCCTTCAAACTACTTTTATCATTTGCAACTTTATCACTATCCATGTTCTTCATAACAAATTACAAAAATAAATATTTGATGCCAAAACAAGAATAACTTTTTATGTTTGAATTTTGATCATCATCAGTCAAATTCACTCCACACTATTAACCTTGCTTTCTCATCTCTCATAACTTATTACTCTATTAATTCTTTTCACAAACTGAATTTATTTTAAAATAAATACGTAAGCTTTTTTAAAAGTAGTGCAGGAAGCATTTATTAGTATTATTATTTCTTCAAATCTTTAATAATAGTATCTGACCTGTTTAAAAGAGAAAGAAAATGTAATTTGAAGTTTTGTATGAATTTTCTCAGAGAGAGTACACAAGCATTATCCTCGATTATGAGTTTTTCTCTACACAAACATCATCCCTATCTTGTGCGAGAAATAAGAATCCTGGTTAAACTAAAAGTACAGAAGTGATGGCTGTACAATTTTAGAAATTTGCTTGCAGTGCGTTTGTGGTACCCAATGCAAAACTCTCAAAAGCACACCCTATGCTTCACAGAAATAAGATCCAATTTCCATATTTTGCTTGTGTTCTCATTTAATTTGAAGTAAAGCTCATAAAGTAATGTAGATGGACCACTTCAATTTTCTCCCTTCAACTTCCGGTATAGGATGGATACCTATGCCTAACAACATGACACTGGCTTATGCAAAATTTTACATAATACAAACTCGGTTAAAACTTAGTAACGTTTATCTAAAAATAGACTTCAAATTATAACTCATTAATTTTAAATTTTGTATTTGTCTCTGAACATGATGAAGCGATGCTCGAAATAAGTAAAACAATTAAAAGAAATAAATAGCCACGGTAAAGTCATATGTTCCAATTTCAATAGAGGCAGACACTTTAAATAAACCAAGTCAGTTCAATTTAGATATGTCTCCAAAAACAAACAAAAGTTTGTAAGAAAGATTCAGTGTAACTATGGGTTCATTGTTTATATTTCATGCACATGTCATATTTTTACCCATTAATTCTAATCTTAACTTTGTGACAAAAAGGATTATGATGGAAATCCCAAGTGCAACGAAGGAAGATTTTACCAAGTGATTGTTTGGTTTGAAGACAAACAATACAGACATTATTAGTACGTAATGTTGGGATTAGTTATACTAGCATTATTGATATGTTGTTTATTAAGAATAATATGCACTGAATAAGGTGTAACCCTATCAAACAGCCGGAGATTTTTGGTCAGGAGTTATTAAGCCATATTATGTGCTGAAACAAGTCTTATTCAGAACCAACAACAATATCACAAGATTTTGCTAGTTTTGAAGATGGTTAAGAGGAACCACCAGTTAGGCCTTTTCCCTTTCTAGGCAATCTATTTCTTTTTAAAAACTTCCCTTTATTGTCAAAATTAAAAGGAACCAAACCTCTTAACAGACAAGGACAGTCTCTTAATTTAACATTTTTCTTTAAATATATATGCCCCTGAGTAATTCTGTATGTCCTTGCTGTTTGATCTCCCCTATACTTAACACGACTCCTTATTAAACCGAAGAAATCCTCTTCGCACTATACTTCTTTCACCATTTGAGTTTTTTCCATTTTTTGTAAATATAACCGATCAACCCTATATTCTAAGAACTTTTATTACTTATTTTTTATACTATTCTATTTATTTCATTTCATGTGAAACCCCTTTTTTCCATTTAATCTATTTTAAATGGAGTCACAACTCTATATGTGAAACTATTTAATTTTAAACTTTTTATTTTATCCCTAATAACATGTTTTATAACTGTCATGAGAGTCACATGTTCTAAAACCCTTGCTTTGATTTATTTTAAGCTAGTTAAATATCATCACAGTGTGTGTTTTATGCAATAGGAGTTTGAAGTACGGAAGTGCACCTGCCCGTACCATAATTTTTTTTATAAACTCTCTTAGTCTCTCCGCTCTGCGTCAACAGAATAACTGCAGTCATGGCTGTTGACAACACTTAGTAGGCATTTGGACACTACTTGAAGTTCAAAAAAAATGATCATTTGTGTTTGAACATGAATTCCTCTTTAAAAAATGTTGAAGTTTTACCAGCTATATATGACTATTATTTCACCCGAAATGCTCCTCAAATAAGCTTTTTAATATTTTAAAGTTCAGTACTCTTATCTCTGAGTTTCAATTTACACAATATTATAAAAATGGCCCATTTTCATATTTAATAGTAGCAATTTAACTTTAAACTATTCATTTATCCTTTATGAAATTATTTAGAGTCGTCAAATAATAATAATAATAATCACTTAATTTAGACTATAGTCAAACACTTTGACTTGAATTGAGACAACTATTAGCACTCATAATCAAGCTTCAGCATGCAACAATAACTTTAGTATTAATAGCGAATTTAATGCATAATAAGCAACCATAATACATCAACAACCATAATATCTGTCCTTACAAAACAGGCTAGAAATACAAATTAAAGCAAAATACTTAATTAGTAGCAACATCAATTAGGCAGAAGCTTATAAAGCATTTAGGAAATGGCCACCCAAAATGGCTCCCAGTTTGGTATCCCTTTGATCCTACTCCCATTTTCAGTGCACTTTCTTGGTTTTATGTACCCATTTTCACTTACTAATTTTGTATTACCATCATCACTTTCACTTTCATCGCCTTGTGCTTCAGCTTCAGTATAAGAAAGCCTAAGTCTCCCATCAGCGCGTTCTGCTTTGAAGCAAGACATGGGGACACTAACAGTGATAGCTTTCAAGATTAAACGACCCCCTTCGCGATGAGGCCTCACTTGAACACCCTTCGTTCCACTAATTGAAGTCAAAGGAGGAGGAAAATTAGACATCTGCTTATGTTTTGATCGTCGAGGTAAATGAGAAGTCTCCCTTTCTGATAAAAAGAAAGAGTGTTCCTCCCTGTTTTCGCTAATGTCACTGCCTGTTTCACTCCCTAAGCCTTCAGTACACATCTCCAAACTTTTAATGCTAAGGGTATTAGAAGAACGCTTCACCAGAGGGTGAACGTACACTTCTAATTTTTGGACGTTATCTTTTTTGGGGTTAGAAAGATGTTGTATGAAACTCCAGCCACCAATGTTGCTCTTTTGGCTTTGCAACTCACTGAAATGGACATCAACTTCTTCAGCCTTTTTCGAAGAAGTTAATGGAGGATGACAGAGTTTGTTTATTACAACATGTTGTTGAGGTAATTGTGGCTCCATGCAGGATTGCAGACCCTGATAGAGAATTGAGGTTGAGCCCATGTTATTATTATATTTTTTAACAATACTAGGAACAAAGCAGAACAAGAAAAATAGAGGATTTGATCTACAACTTAGTTTAAGTATGAATTATTATTTTTTGAAGTAATAGACAGAGGAAGAAGCACAGGGACAATGAAAGGGTAAGGCTTGAATTTATAGAAACAAAAAGTAGTAACCAACTTGAGAATTGGTCAGGTACAACAGACAAGTGGTTTAAAATTTCCACTTCCTCTGTATTCTCAATTTATGTGACACTATTTGATTGAGATTTTTAAAAAAAAAATTGTATTTAGAATTTATAGTATTAAAAATGTCACTTGTCAAGATATTTAAATTAGTTTCAAAAACTGAAACATATCATTATATTGGGTACGAACTAACAATAATAATAATAAATGATATAAAATGAAGCGGAGGATGAATTAAATTGTATATGAGTTCCAAAATCCAATTATAATAAGGTGTGGGCGGATTGGATTGAAATTGAAAATGTTAAAATTGGTTGAAATAAAAATATAGTTGGATTAGCCCCCCTCCCCCCAAATTTACTTTGAATTCAAATGGGCTAAAATTAGGGTTGGGTCACGACCCACCTAATTTGACCCGCTCAATCTCAATAATTTTAACATATTATCATTTACTTTTTATAAACATAATTTGAATTTCAACTCAAGAAAATAAAAATAAAAAGTTACAAATAGATGGATAAATCATAGAAAATATAAAATAGATAGAAAATATGCATTACATCAACGCAAGTAAAGAGTCTTAGAACGGGTTGAAATTAGAGATTAAATTTGGCTCAATTGAAGATTCTTTCAAAATAGGTTAAGGTTTGAATAAGTTAATATTGAACCCAATTCAAATTATCTTGAGTCCAACCCATAAAATTTTAAACGAGTTACCTATATTTGAGCTCATTTTAACACCGTTAGTGATGATCGTAATTCTCCTTTTGAATTTAAGTCCAAACTATGAAAGAGAAAAAAAAGTTTGGCTAGACTCTAGATAATATCATTCATCATAATCAGTATTATCATTTATGATAACTGACAATTTAAAATAGTTAAAAAGACTTATATAAAGAATCACAATCAAAGAAAACCTGGTTTAACTTCCAAAATCAAAAAAGGCTACAGATATTAGAACAGAAAAGTGACTGATTGTTGCATGTTATCTTCTTATTTTTTAAATTAGGATATTAAAAAAAAAAACTAGTTAAACTCTACTCTGCTAGTGTACAAAATATACGGACAAAAGGACAAGGAAAAGTGGAATGCAAGAATAATTTGAAATAGAACGAAGCTCATTGGTCATTGCTTTCCTTGGTGCTCTCTCTTTTTTTTTTGCCCTTTTCTCGTCATGTTAGTGTAGGTTGAAAACATAAATATAGGTGGATTGGATTTGACGGAACTCCATAATTTTATATTTATTTTAAGAAATTCACTGAACGTATATAATTATTGATTCAAAATTCAATAATTGAAAAAGAATATAATTTTGATGTTTTCTTGAGGGGGCGTACAAAAATCAAATATGAAAAGTAATAAGAAAACATGTTTATACAATAAGCACATATTTATACGATTCTTTAATTTATTAGCTATAATAAATAAAGGGGTTTGCTTACATTTTTAAACTATAAATTTTTTAAGTTTTGTAATATTCTTCTTCTTAAAACACCAAATTTTAGTGCTTCTTGTATATTTCTGTTATTTTTATTTATGTTATGTCATTAAAAGCAAACACATTTTTACGTAGAATAATGTATTTTTTCAAAAAAAATTAATTTTTTTAATGAGTTGCAATCTTTCTGAAGATTTATTACTTTTTGATAAGGCACAATAATTATTTATTTGTACTATCATAAAAACTTATATTTTATTACTATTTATAATCATTTGCTTAAATATTTTAATTTAAAAATATTAATATTATTTTTAAAAAAAATTTAATATTCACGTGCATCAAAATTAGTGTATAGAAATGATGGACACTTAACAAAAGATTACTACAGTTGTAAATAAAAATTTTATTCGAAAATGGACACATCAAAAGATTATTATGGTTGTGAAATCGACATCTGTCAAACGACTAGTATGATTGTGATTAAGATTATTTTTAAAAGTTGTTAGGTTCTTTAGAATTAGGTGCAATAAAGGATGATCTGATTAATGGCGCGTTATCTGGTTGGCTCATTAATATGCAGTATTTAACCACTAACAAGCAGGCAACTTTCTTTATTTCTCATTCACTGTTTTTTTCTTATTTTTCCTTAAAACCTTTTTCTCCCCTAATCTAATCAATCTTTACTTGTACAAATTTCTCATCACAGTACCCAATTTATTAATTTAAATTTTTCACATTGATATATTTCATAAGATAAAACGATATTTTGAAGCATTTCACATATCTATTAAAAAATTTGTGTCAAATCAAAATCAGATACACAAATTAAAAGGGAGGAATGTATATAGTTTTAGTGGAAAGGGAATATGCAATCACACACTATGGCATACATAAATTCATATCTATGTTTGGTTTATGCTCGTGCTTACCACTATTAGTTGGATCAAGTGGTACATTACGTGTACTATCATTACTTTTACAATATTGACCTCGACTCATCTAATAACTAAAAGGAAGTAGAAATGGGTAGGAATTATTTTAGAATAGTAATTTCACACTTTATTTGTTAGTAAGAAAACAAATATGTTTAAATCTGGAATTACTAGACTTGAAAATGATTTGTAGGTTTGGATTAACATTAAATATGCATTCCTGCTATAAAAAAGTAATAATAAAGGAAAAGAATCGACCTGCAAGATAAATCTGGCTTTATTCTTTCCAATATATATCAACCTTGATTATTAGCAGCTTATATATGTAATATTGTGAGATTTAAGGTTCAAGAAAGAAAAATTGTACGAGTATAAGAAACAAGAAGAAAAAAAACCAAAATGACAACATAGTCTGCTGAAAAGAAATGTTTAAACTGATTACAATCTCTTCTTTTAATATATCATACTTGTTCCTTTTGTTTTATTGAGAGATTTGTCTCATATTACCCGACCATTGCTTAGTATACTTACTTTCCTAAAAGCCTCAATAATATTATTCTTTATATGGTGTGATTAGCTAGAAACAGAAAATTTAAAAAGAAAAGAGACTTTTGTCCAATACCAAAAATATCCTTAAATTTGTGAATTAAAGCCTAAAGGTAAAATGCAAACTTTGAAGTTACGTAAATAACTTGAAAATATTGAAGGTGACATTTTTTCTTAAAAGTCTAAAAGCATGTGTTTTACTATGGACACACAACATTATATGACACTTTGACTACACTAATAACCTTTTACATGACATGGCAGCAATACACTTGTTTCCCTTTCTGCCCTTTGAACATAGGTTTCAGGGGAATATCATCTACTTTACTGGATTTGGAGTTTATTAAGTTAGCAATATACACGGCCTACTCATTACATTTTGCACAAAAATATTAATGACATAATCTAAATCACCTCCTCCATTTTTTCAGCAGGTAGAGAACTAAGGTTGAAATGTTTCTGGCAAAGCCCAATTGATGAAACTGCAGCCAAACTAAAGTTTAGTCGTCTGAAGATAACAGTTACAACTCTGATTAAGAACCAGAGTCGTCATTGCAGTATGATTTTTACTGGCTGACTCTAATGGAATCCAAGAAACAATTACACCATATGTACCTTCATTGAGTAGGTTCAGTGGTATATACCTTTCTAGCTTGCAAGTGTATCTGAAAGTTTACATGGAAGACGCAAACAGCTTCTTCCTGTCTAGGTACTTCGAAGTTGATTTAGAGAAGCTTCCGCGAGCTTCAGTTGATATACATGAAAGCACTAGAACAAGGTATGAAATGCACAGGTCTACTTGGGTGGCCTTTCAAGTGCTATCCAACCAAATTTCCCTTTTCGGAAATCTTGCAAGATACGAAATGCAGCTTGGTTATTGTCCGCATTAAATAACTGAGCAGCCAGCTTCTGGACAAATCTGCAACCATAACAAAGAAAGATCAAAATGAACTATATAACAAATCCCTGCAGAGGCACCCATATTCAAGTAGCACCCTTTGAATATAATTTGTCGTACGCACGTTTTACCACAGCGCCCATCTGCCTCAATCTTGTAGCGGTTACAAAGAGCTTTATTACCTGATCGGAGTGGCGCATGTCAGAAAAATATAAGGCAGCATGCATACAAGCAGCTTAAAATGAACTATTTAGGGACAGCCAATCCCTAATGAAAATGGGTTTTTACATACGAGAGGCTCAAAGTCCATGCCGAGGTGCAATAAAGATCTATTAGGATGAGTACGGTAATCTACCTACACGAGTGAATAGCATGTGCTATCTGGATGACAGGAAACATACCAACAGTTGGAAGACTTGAAAGCATCTGTACAAGAATGGCTGCAACATCTGTGGCATCATAAGATCTCTCTCCAATATCATCACATATGGCAAGCTTTATTGCTGCTGTCTGATCACTGATCCTCATAGGAATTATGCCAGGTGAATCCAGTAGCTCTAGCTCTTTCCCAAAACGGACCCACCTTTTAAAAAAGAACCAGTAGAAAATTAAAAGGAAGAAGAGTCTGTAAACCTAATTAAGTCTTTTTAAATTAATTTGACAATAGCCTTCCTTCTTTCACTCTGTTCCACTTAGCAAATCAATCCTTTGAAATAGATTGCTATATATTAAAAAGGTACTCCTATCAATTTCTACGTAATGCTTCATTCTAAAAAGACTGGAACATCGAAGAGATATGCAATTGGAGTAAAAAATTAGTGAAGAATGAGATGGTGAACTAGAGAAGAAGGTACAACCCTGTTCACTTGAAAGTAAAGAACAGATATGCAATTGGAGTAAAAAATTAGTGGGATTTTTCACGGAATCAAATAACGAATGAACATATTATCCAAACCTTCAAAAAAAAATAGTGAATGAACTTGCCAAAAAAAAAAAAAGGAGCTATGGACATACTTCAGCTCTCTGGTAACACCTGGTCTTGGGGCTGCGGGACACATCCGACGCTTCAGCAAACGATTTACCAGAGATGACTTCCCAACATTTGGATACCCGATTACACCAGCTCGAACCTGTCAAAATATATAAAATTTCTCACTTAAAAAAAAACTAACACAGAAGAAGCAGACATGAAATTATGCTAACTAAGTAGTTCCATAATTTTGTCATCTCATCTACTAGTGAACCACATAAAATTTCATATTCTGTTACATTATTTACCATATGTTGTTCCTCAGTACATTGGTACAAGATTACGGCAGCAGAAATAACACTTTACCCCTGGTGTACATACAGACCCAAATTATTAAACGGTAAGACTTTGAAGTTCGCCATTGAGCTGTTTGCATTTCTTTAAATCAGTAGATGCTTCAAATGATCTATGTGTAAATGATGAAAATGACATATTAAATACAAAATCATAATTAGAGCGCTGCCATTAGTCATGAGCCAACTGTTTTTGGTGGTTTGAATGAAGGAAACCATTAGTAATTGAAAATTGAAATGTGTTCACACAGATCTGCCAGTTTGAATGCTTCTAATGGTCTATTCGTAAATGATGAAGATGACAAATAAATACAAGAATCAGAATTAGATCTAACATTAGTCACGAAACAACTGAACTTGGTGGATTGAAAGTAAGAAATCATTTAAGTTTCATTAGTCATGGCAACTGCAATGAGCTCACAACAGATCTACAGTCTAAAGGCATGGGTGATATGAGCAATTATCAATCTTAGTAGACTCACTGGGCGAGGAAGTAATCCTTTTGCTCTACGTTTTATGTTCACAGTACCCGCTAATGCTTTCGCCAACCTTCCAAGCTTCAGTGCTCCCTGAAATTTGTCCAATACATGAATCAACAAAGTATAAAACGACTGTTGTAGGTGCCGAGACAAGTAAATGTTATTCCCCATTTACCATTCCAAGCTGAGCATTGGAGAAAACAACTTTAATCCCTTGATTAGCATAATAAGTTGCCCAAGCATTCCGATCAGCAGTTGATATCATATCCTCTCGATTCAAAACCAAAATCCTCTTTCTGTTGCCAAGCCATGAGTCCATCTGCTCATTAAAATTAAATTACTAACAAAACAAGTTGATGAAAGTTAAAAGGAGACAAGATAAGAATCTCACATGCAATAGGAGTCTGGTGCTATTATAAAATACCCTTGATTATGAATTAACATAATCTACAATGCATAAAGAAAAATTTATGCCACAAGTTTAATAATGGCTTGGTACCAAATGGAAGTCGAGAAAAGGAATCATGGACTGCACATGTATATCCTGACTCAAACGAGATTCTTGTGTATCTACTTCACAGCACACTCTTTACATCTCATTTTGCTCTTGTTTGACTTTGCCAAAGGAGAACAGCGTCAAAGTGATACCTATGATTATGAATAATCTAGTCTTTGAAGCTGCAAACTATAAAAGTCATCGAAAGTTTTGTTAAGTATATTATTAATTTCCAAAGTTCAAAACACAATTGGTGAAGTGATTAAACTGCAATTCAATGGGCACATTTCTAAGCCAGACTTGGAAAACTCTGAGATGGAGTATCAGCTTATACTAATCACAAGCATGATGTTGAAAGTATAGGCAAGGACTAAGGGAAAAATAGTTGGCCTGTGCTATAGAGGCAATCAATATGCAGAATACTTAGCAGTCACATTTATAATCAGAATTACCAAGCATAATACATATTAGATCTCAAATGTAGAAATACACTTCAATGCACTTTCTCCATTTCAAATAAAATATAATGATCGAGTTCTCAAGCTGTTTCACAGAATTTTAAGTGGTAAAGGTTGTTTAGGATGGCACAGTGAACAGCAGTTACCTAGCTATTGGGAAAGCAGGCTAGTTTCCTAGCACATCACTCAATAACCTAGCGAAAATGCACATAACCCAACATTCAATAACCTAACCAAAAAGCAAAAAGGCAAAGCATAAACATGTGAGTTTCTAACCTGTGGATGACTTGTGGACATCGGAATTCTCGCATCTCGAACCTCTATGACAACATCCATTAGTTTCAACTGTTCCTTGAGCTCTTTCTCAGTTTTCGCGATATGACCAGGATACCACTATTTACGAAAATAGACACACAGTGTTAAGTTAGAAAGCCAAACATTGTAACAGGGAAACCGATGAATAGTTTGAAACCATACAGAAGGTCAACTCCGCACCTTGAGCATACCTGAACTGGTCGTAAAGTCTTTGTCCAATGGTAAAGATCAGTTTCCAAATCATTCCAGTCATATTCTTCTTGAAAGCCTTCAAAAGAATTAAAAAGTTTTGAATTCTCATTGCCAGACCCTCCAGCACCTTTCCAACCAACAACCTGAAAAGTTGATTCACAATAACGTTACCTCGTGTAATGGATACTTGAAGAAACTCTGCAATGAGAGTTTCCAGAAGCTTCATGTAATTAACTAAATGAAGTTAGACCAAACATTCAATAAGAACAAGAAAAAATTAATCAGAATTCAGATGACATATAATACCGACATAAGAGAGCATTTTTATGTGCCTAAGCGTTGCATGTGAGAATGAATCAGGAAATACAGTACTATTGACGATTGTAGCCTAAAAGAAAACAAAAACCTAATATGAACCACAATCCATGAATGTTAAGTTTTATCCATAGCTTAAACTTACTAAAAAAGGGGAAAACGGATAAACATATTAATGTCAACATTCAACATATAAATTAAGCACGAAACTTAAGCAATCATTTGTAGCTTCCAAGTCACCATGCTTTTCATGAAAGGTCAAGACACAAACTAAGTACAAGTAGTTTGTATTACATGGAAGAATTACAGGCTAGCAAAGCACATCTAAACATTCACAGAAGGCCACTGCTTGAAAGCAATTTGTTACACTTCTTGGAATGCCTTCTTGTCAAGATGGCAACAAGCTGAACAGGTGCTATGAACCAACTACTACATGAGGCTTCATTAATTTTTGAAAGAGATCTGAGGTTGCCATAGATTTCAATGATGGGTTTGATTTTTTGTTTATGTAAACGGAATACTAGATTAAATCAAACTAGTAGATAAGAACTGATGAAACCTAGACCAATGAAGTCAAAATGTATACTCTCAATAACCCCTATAGTCATTTGTGGTAATTCCTCATCCGATAATATCAAAATAAGGCACCCTTCAAAGACAAGAATCCTAGCATGACATAATCACCACACACCATCCTAAGAGAAATAACTACAATTCCAAAATCTGGAGTCAGATTCAAAACAACCACATGGGAACATAACATCATCTTGCGCCCATGAGTTAGAAAAGAAGTCGTAACTGGCTTGTATTGAAAAATATCCTACTAGGAGCATCTTCAACTGCTGCGAAGCACTAATACCTAGAACATAATGCTACTGACACTTGAGCAAATAAAGGCGCTCAGAGATCGAACTCCTTTAAACTTGCACTGGGCATGGCATCCTAAATAGTAAATACTGATGTCTTGCCTTCACTTGCCTCTGTATTTCTTCCCTGGCATTACTTAACTCCACCCTGGCACTTGAGTTATCTCATGCTTGTTCACCTTTGAGTCACACTTTATTCAGTAGTTCACACTTTCTTTCTTATACCTTCATTCGAGGCCCAAAATTTGCAGCCTCTGAGACCTACCTAATTGGATCTCGAGGATTATACATATTCCACCTTACAGCAAAGATCTGGTTTTATGGCCTTGTCTCAATTTCAATCGATTGAAATGATCCAGTTATGATACAATACATTTGGTTGCTCCTGATTCAATAGATTCTCCAAGAACTATTTTCACATTCAGCTTATCCAATCTCGAATCTATAATTACTTTTTTGCTCTTGAAAGGGACACTTGCAAACTCCCTAAAGCAATGGCTATGAGACACTAATACCTTCTGGTGTATTGTCCTTTACATGAACCAAATATCAGCAAATGTTGCTTCCTCCTCTTAGCAACAGTCCTTGCCCCATGGCCTCACTCTCAAATTTGAAGTTTGTTTCGCCTCTACACCCCTATCTCTAATACTCACTAGTTCTTCCGCTATTTGAATATCTTTTTTGCCAACCATTAGGGAATTAAGCTGTTTTTCCTGTTAACTAGATTATGTGAAAGTCTTAAAATAATTTTTACTATACAGAGTTGTTACTTATTGTGCTTTTTATGTACTTTCTAGAAGTTGGATTTCAAAAAATAAAATTAAACGTATTTATGTTCTAAAATTAACAAAAAAGTTGGGATTTTTAGTACTTTATATGTAGTTGCTGATTAAAATAGAAGTCTAAAAAATCGATATTCCAATTACAGAAAATTAGATGTCTTAAACGAACTCCGCTTGTTCCTTTTGAGTGGGATGGAGTATTATGCAACTTTTGGCTAATTTAGCACCTTAAATACAGAGGTTAATGAAGTTCAATTTTGTATGATGCATACTTCTTGAGTAACTATAAGCAGATATTGCAGCACCTCGGAGTAATTGCGCTGCTTCAAAGCAAAAGGGAAAAAAACAATCCAGGTTTCAAGCTTTTCGCTGTACCAGTATAAATGCAGCACGGTAAATATTTTACAGTTTACCTGAATTGTGGAAGAGAGAGAAGGTTGAGTGGCAGAGGAGATAGCTGTCGGTGACTGACTGTTCCGGCAACTAAAAGACCGGCCGCCGGAGAGTGTAAGGCCGGCGCTGTTCAGCAACAAACCAGGGAGCTGCGCAGCCATCGGTTTCAGATTATCGCTTCAGATTTATCACTGCACGAGGCATTGGAACATCTACTTTGAAAAGCCTGTGGGTTTGCGAAGGATATTTTTTTAGTCTGTTTCTTTAATAAGAAAAATATACGTGACACTATAAAATTTCTTATATTATCTTTTAAATATTTTAAATCACCAATTATTATCATATTATGATTTTAAAAAATTAAAGATTTTATATATAATTTTTTTATCAAACTTAAATACTTTGACTCTTGATAAAAAAAAAATGTCACATTAATGAAGAAGTATCTTTTCGAATAACAAATTTATATATATAATATAAGTACTAGATAAATAATTATCTTTATAACTTTGATTGAAAAGCTTTTTTTTTTGTTTTAAAAAAGAAACATCAACCAAACATTGTCGATATAGAAGTCAGACTATTTCAAATTTATCAAGTATTTTTCCATATCCAACCCTCGAAATAAAATTTGAAACAAACGCTTAAATCCTTTATGTTCTCAGAAGCCTCAAATTTGGTTTGCTCTTCCTGTTTACTTGAGAATTTTTGTTCTTATTTGGGGAATTTATTCTACAAGGGAAACAAAGATTTGAATGTGCAAGGGATTATTCATAAAGGAAAGAAGCTTTAATTATGTAAAACCCAAAAATCAAAATACATGTGTATGCTATTCAAATAGAAAATTACTACCAGAGATCATTGTTCCATTAGAACTTGAGAGATCATGTGTAATTCACATACAGCCATAAAACTTTAAGGATTTTCTTAAAATAGAAAATTACTACCAGAGATCATTGTCCCATTAATTTACCAGAGATGATTATCCAGTTAATTGTCTTATTAACTCATTTCAATACTACTTCTTGGACCAAGTTATCAAGGATTTTCTACATCTTGTAAATAGATACCGATTACCTGAAGTAGGAAAGTTGGAAGCACTCTTCGATGAGAACCCAATAGCACAACAATATAGCTGATGTAATCCCCAAAAAGGTCTAAAAAGAATAGTGTATGTAGACCCCATCCCTACCTTTAACGTCCCTCAGCTTGAGGATAAAACAGACCAAAATAATATTAGATGAGATCCCAATAATATTGTGGATAACCGAGATCTACACGGTCATAAATCCGGTAATGTATTTCTAAGCTTGTCCTGGAATAAATTTAGGAACATGGCTGACGTCGCAACTGAACTTTATACGCTAACACTAAACGTCATAACAAATCTGGAATAGCACTCGATGACAGGTTACACGTAACTCTTGCAATTAAGACGAGTGCGATAATACCCATTTCCTGTACAGTTTACCTCATGTTCTACATTTAATCAAAGAATCAAAATGAACCTAAATCTCTACATCAGAGGTCAGCTTGAATTGGCCTGGTCAGCACCCTTACGAAGTATGCACGTGTCTCAGGTAATATACGTTGAATCAATTGTGAATACCTACATGTGACGAGATTCTAGTATGTGAATACACAATTAAAATATTTGTTTACGATGTTTTTTGTTCTACCAAGGAATGATGAAGCAAAAGGATAGGAATCTGGACATACCATGGCATAACGCTTAATTGATCGAACTTCTCCAATATGAAGACAACGCAAGCATTTCTTAATGACAACGCATTGAAAGCCTCCGATAACTCAAACATCAGAGAGACATTTTCCACTGAGATATCCTACAGAAAAAATGAAAAATTTTCAGGGGACGCCCAACTTAAATCCTCCTCACAGATTGAAAGGTCCCTAGTACTCACCTGTGCAATTGCATACTCACATAGACGCTTAAGGCCCTCGAGAAGATATTGATCAGCAGCCCTTAGAAGATCCTTTGCTACATCCATATTAACATCAACAGATCCTGTGTATATGTACCTGCAAACAAGAAACATTCATGTCTTAAATATTGCTAGATTAATTTGTATAACCTAAATCCTAGATGTGGCAGAGATTAAACAGCATTGCACCTCATCATCAACTCAAAAACATTCCATGGGATGTTGGGAATCTCTATATCTTTGGCATCTCTCTCCTGCAAATAACAGATCATCAGAGTTTTATACTCCACATGTGTGCATTCAGCCATATCACATGACACATGCTTGCAACATTTCAAATAAACATGTTTGCCTTTAGCAATTTTGCAAGATCAAAGGATAGTCTCTCTAAATTTGTCAAAAGGGAAAGGTAATCAGTAGCAGAAAAACTTTGGCGGCAAAACCAGCTTTCCTCTCGTATTGCTAATGATCAATTTAGAAACTAATATACCTAAATGGAAAAGCAAGAGATTTTATGCCAACAATTCTACTTACCCTGTAGCCACCATCAAACATTGCTCGAAATGCATCAGAAGAAGCAAGTAAACAAATTCTGTGGGCATAAAACCGTTTGCCTGGTGAAGGAGCAAGAAATCATTAAGATACAGCATGATACAAAGAAGATAACAATGTTTGAATCACAAAACTGCTGCTACCTTCGACTAAAAATGTCACATCAGATAGTGTAGAATTATTTACATACTGCTCACCCAGATAGACCTGCATTAAAGAAATGTACAACGAGAAAATAAGGGAAAGAGGTATAATATAGGATGAAATAGATTGTCTAATTACTGCACCATGAATGGTTATGAACAATCTATAAATCATTGAGAAAGAAAAGACAGAAGGCAGGCGTACAAACTAACAAACATGAAACGCTCAGACAATTAATTGGTGAAGAAAGTGAACATCAAGTAAACTGTGGTGAAAACAGCCTCTGGAATCCATCAACATGCAAACCCTCCTCAAACACTCACCAAGGTGATGAAGAGTTGCTCCAAAAATCTACATTCTTAAATGTAGGGATAAGCAAAGCCCTCATATTGCCCAAGTGATTCTCAGAATATACCAATCGTGCCAGCGATTAAGGGTCAGTGAGTGAAGCTTTCAGAACTCTAATCTGTTTTGTATTTTGCTAAGACCATAGAACAATTGACAAGGTTATAGACCTGAATAAAGAATCAACAGGTAGACGAAGTCATGGTATACACATCTTCCCAGAACCAAATAAAATAATGCTCAGTGAGGCAAATTTAGCATACCAAGAGAGGGTTCTAAGGTCTTCTACCCATCTCAGCATAGCATATACCATCCAAGAACAAGTAAAAAGTACTCCATATCAAACTCAAAAGAGATTCTCTCTCATATTAAACGTGGCATAAACAGAAGCATATAACACTACAAGGGTCACAACATGAGAAGCAAACTTAACCACAAATCAACATGTAAATTTGACAAAGAAAAATCAAGATGGGAAGAAACTGTACGACCAGAGCTTTTATGCAGTAATTCAAATGGTTGGTACGGTAGACATTGTATTAAATTTGCATGACAGCTACATTATAACTTTCAAGCCTTGAGGTAACACTAGCAAAAGTGGTTTGACATGTAAACTATAAAGTAAATGGTAAAAGCTTCACAAATTATCATAATCAATGATTAAATTTGAATATCAGTCAGTTCAGGGAAAATCTTCAAAATGCTTGATGATAATATGAACATAGCTTAGTGTTAACTCAATGTGAGAAGCACCAAATGTAACAATGAAAAATTAAATTTAAAAAACCATAAACAACTAAGAGAATAGTATTACTCAGGTTAGTACTTAGATGCAAAAACCTGGACCAAAACTTTGACAGAGTATTGGCATTAAACTGCAGAGCAAACCTGAGGTGTAGGAGATGGGGGAGCTGCATCGACAGGTGAAAGTGAGCTGGCTTTGTTAGCCAACTTGCATAAAGCTACAGACCCATCTCTTTGGTGCTTCAAGTTTGTTGATTCTAGAAGCTCTAAAAGAAATTCCAATCCTACAAAATTGTCACAGCCTAACCAATATAAACAACAACAACAAAGATGGGCAAGCACCAGAACAACAGCCCAACCAAGATACTGAAATAAAAATCATTCTGAGAATAGGTACAGAACACATACCACCATTATCAATAAATATTGTCTTCTGGTCATCTGGTGAACAAAGATGGGCAAGCACCAGAGCAACTCGTCTTTGAATAACCTTTTCCCCAACGCGCATCAAATACAACAAATGGCCTAATACCTGCAAAAGAAGGCAAAAAGGTTTGAGACATAACCATCAGTAACCTATAAGAATTAACAAAGAAATTCGCAATATTGGCAGGACAAGAAGGAACTGGATAATGGGGGATACACCACATTTCATAGCTAGAAAAAACAAAGTAAATAGGCATTCATTAGCAAAAGAAATGTATTCATTGAGTTTTCATATAAAAATTACATCATGTGCTTCACTGCCAACAAATAAAGTATGCATCAACAAATTCCTTGCAACAAATAGAAACTCACTCGTCCATGAATCTTCTCTTCCAATCTTTTCAATGTCTTCGCTACACAATCTCTAGTTGGCTGTAACATGAGGCGAACAATATCAAGGCTCATGGCAAAGAAATAAGAATAATGAGCAAAGCACCACAATTTTATGAGATTGTTTGTCCTTTAAATAATACTTCCTCCGACCCATTTTATGTGGCACTTTTCCCGTTTTATTCCGTCCCAAAATGAATGTAACTTCCCCTTTAACCTTAATGAAATGATTTACCATCACACAAATATCTAAGAATTGTTTTAGACACAAGTTTCAAAGTCTTCCTTTTTTTCTTTAACACCGTGTCAAGTCAAAGGGTGCCACATAAAATGAGACTGAGGGAGTACTAGCTCTTTAATAACAATTACGGGAAGAAAAAAGGAATCATACTTGGACAATAAATTCTCCATCCTGAAGCTTTTGAACACCTCCAACCTTTACAAGATCTGTAACATTATCCTATAGCAGAAAGTTGCACCAAGTCATATGAGCTGTAACACGTCATTACAAATGAAATCTAGTTACAGTAACATTATTGTGATTGGATAAGATGTAACACCTCATTATCAGCAAGCCCATAAAGAGCAAATGCAGCATTATGTTGCAACGACCCATTTTTTGAATCAAGAAGCTTCAGTAATGGGACTATTCCACCACAATGAGCAATACCAGCCTGATTGTGTGTGTCCTGAACATCATGGAACCAATAAATCCAATCAACTAGAATGCATGTAGATAATTCTCCAATCATATGAACTCCCAAATTGTTAGATAGAGCACATTTCTATGTACTTAATAATGTCTTCAACACGCCTCTTTACATGTGAGGATGATTCTTTTTTCATGAGTCAAGAAGATGAAAATACTCTGGTTTCAATAGCAGGTGGCAATGAGACTTGAATCAATGGTCCTGCCCTGATATCATGAAGTGCAGTTCTATTTCATCCAAAATCTTAAGTTGTTAGGGAGAGCCCACCTTTATTTATTTAATTATATATTCACATGTAGATTATTGAGTATTGGAATGAAATGAGCTAGTATAGAAAAATTTCAAATAGCAAAGCCTAAATAGTTTGGACTGAGTTGTAGCTAATTGACTGAGAAAGAAAGAAATGAAGAACCCAATGTCCTGGCACTTTCTAGTCATACTATGCTATAATTAAGGGGAAAAAGAGCTCCAAGCTTTGGCCGTTCACGCATTATTATGATATAATCACAAAGTTAACATTATCGCAGAAAATTAGGATAAAATGTCACTGCCCAATGGAAAGGATGTAAATGCCAAACAACAACAATTTATACTACTTTAGAGAGTCTGATCCATGTGCATATAATATTTTAAGACATGATGTAAGATGCACTCGTACAGTGAGACGGCATTTTTTGTGTTTTCATATGTAACAAGATAGTGAATTTAACCGTTAATTCTCCATACATGTACCATGAAAGGAAAACAAGTCAGTCTTGAATTGAAACCACTCATCGAAACTGAACAATGGTGCAACGGATGACTACTCACAAGCATGATTTCTTGTTTTATCATTTATGTTACTCCTAAGTAACATATTATCTTTAAAAAGTGGACAAGCTAATATATATGATAAGCCAGCATTTTAGTTACGTGAAAACAACCCCGAAACAAATAATCAAGTGTCCGTCTAAGATCTATCTTTCAAATATGAAAGTCAATCAATCAACAAAACCTCAATCCTAAAAGGGTAGCCCAAATGAATCTTCTGCAATCATTCCACTCCATCAAGGAACAAGTCATGCCAATTCATCATCCGACATACAAGTGAACGAAAAAGTAAATTCTTGAATTCTAAGCTAGCAGAACAATTAAAAAGACATGGTCTAATTGGAACCACTGGTATGAAAATATTCATCTGGTATAAAGTTTGATTGGAAAAGGAGCTAAGACCATGACAAAGATGCCATGAGCAAGTATCATACTTGAAAACAACCTCAATAATCATGAAAGGTAAGTCCATGATCATCAACTATTGAGACAAGTAATGTCAGAAAATAAATCTGAAGAGAAATAATGGCCCGGGGACAACTACTAACAGAACAGAAGAATTACTTGATAACCACAAGAAACAAAGTACCCTAAAATAGTTTTGTAAGGATTTCAAGTCACCTGTGCCAACCTTCCAAGGGCAAAGGCTGACATTTCCCTAAGTTGAGCATCCACTGAGTGGAGCATCTCAATCAGTGGTGGTACAGCACCTCTTTGCACAATGTGAATCTGCAAAACCATAAGATAAAAAATCAAAGCATAAATCAGATTAAGTTGCTTTAAATGCCAATAAATCAAGAATTTTACTACTCTTTATGACATTAATAGAGCACAGTAGTTTCATCAACCTTACAGTCTGAGTCTGTTGCTGCAAATTGTCCAAGTAATAAAGCTGCTTCCCTTTGACTTTCCGAACAGGAGGAACTATCATATAAAAAGACTTATTTCAGAAGCCATCAAAGGAAAAGAACAAACCAAATAGTAGCACATCTACGTCCATTAGATGGAACTCTGCAAATGATAAGCATCTATGGAACAGATGTCGTACAGGACCAGCCACTCAGAAATTATAAGATAAAACAATACCTAAGTAACCCAATGACAGGTTGCAAAGCTCCAGCAAGAAGAACATCCTTTTTGATATTTGGTGATGAGTGCACCAAATTTCCAATGACTCCAACCTGACATCCCACAATTTTATTATGTCTAACTATGTCTACCATTTGAAGCATAGCTGTGACTTTATAGCTAACTTACTATAGAAAAAAAAAAGGAGCTAGTAATATGAACTCGCAAAATGATGCCTAACCGCTTCATAGTGTATCGCAGTATCTTCAGACCGTAGCATTAGAATAAGAGTAGGAAGTGCATTGCATTCAACAATCTGAAATCAATTCAGAAAAATTATCTAATAGATCAGATAAACAAGAAATTCAGAGATACTTCTAGAAATCGGAATAAAGCCACTAGCCTGATTTTTGTTCTCATCATTTTTAAATGCCAAAGTTCGCAAGGCTCCTGCAGCTGCTCTTTGCACCTTTGCATCAGGGAACTCAAGCAATTCAACAAGTGGAGGAATACCACCCTCAATCCTTCATATACAAAATGGAGATGAAGAGTGTAAATAGGTCCTCTTTTGATTTGATGTAAGGACCAAAATTTAACAAATAAACTAACCTAACACGAGATTTGATGATACTATTTTCATGGGCAAGATTAGTGATTGCATCAGCTGCTCTCCGTATAACACCATTGACAGCACGTGAATTTTGTGCAGTTTTATGCCTCTTCAGCAGATCCACAAGATGAGGTAGAGCGCCAGCATCAACAATAAGTTGCTGATGCTCCGGCTGTCAGACACAGAAACAGTTAAAACCACTTTCATCTAAATTATAAACCAACTAAGGGCCTTACAGGATAGACTCGAATTCCAAATTCCTGTTGAAAGATAAAGAATTGATAGGAAATACTAGTATCCAATCATTTTGGTAACAGTCCTTATTAATGAAGCTGTTCATCTTCTTCACAGTGGCAAGAGATTTCACAAGTAGACCAAATGGTACATGCAATATACAGGTAATATTAAAGTACCAATTAAGGTGTAAGCAAGCTCCTGTGTATGCTGAAGTGTGAATAGTAAGGAGTAATTCGAAGAATCATAATTGCCTTCTCGTATGTGCTTAAGAGTATAAATATGATTTAATACTAACTTTTATGGCTAGAAGCCCAAGCGTAAAAGCACTTCCTTTCTCAACCTCATGCTCATACGGCATCTGTCCACCATCTCCTTCACTCCCAAGGGAAGGCACTAGAAGATGCTTCACCAAAGCTGGAACAGCACCACAGTCTACAACCACGTTCACAATTTCTTCTGCCACACAAAAATCCTCAAATATCAAAAACCAAATTCCAGGCCCAAACTGTTTGAAATAAGCTAATTCAACTCTCTGCATGTATTTCCCAGGACATTCAGGACTCTCTAAAACTTTGACTAAAATTCATAATGGATTTTTTCTTAGAATCCAGTACTTATCGTGCAGTATTGGGATATCTAACTTTTAATTTTTATGGAAAAAAAATTGAATAAATCGAACACAGTTAAACTTGGGGAATTAGTTGAATTAACTCCCGATTAAACAGAAATGTACATAAAATTTCTGATCCGGGAGATGTTGAGTTACCATTCTTAGCTAACTCGGAGAGGACATGAATAGCACGCTTGGCAGAGGCACGATCTGATTCCGTGGAAGAGAAAGTAGATTCTAGAATCTTCACCTGCGTCCGAACCTCAGGAGCGAGATCTTGATGAGCATCATCATCATGAGAAGATGGAGAAGAGACTTTACGATCGTCTTGGAAATCTTCTTCGAGCTTTCTCTTCAAGCTTCTTCTCCCGGAACTCGAAGATTGTTTGCTCCGCTTTCCTTGGTTCTCCATGGAAAAAAGTGGATGGAGAGAGGAGTGGTGGTGGTGGTGCGAGAGAGCGAGCGTGTGACACAGTGCAATGAGTGTGTGCAGTGCGTGCGGGGTAGTTTAGGAATATAAAATCCTTGTTGGAAAAAAGTGACGGCGTTTAGATTTTTATACTTGACGTGAGGTGGGGGAGGACGTTTTGGGGAAAAACAAAATTTTGAACACATTTTGCTATCTCCCGCCATTATTTCCGTTGTTATGCGCGAGAATCTTCCAGACGGTCCAATACACAAATCCAAACCTTTGGCAATTTTGTGGTTAATTCATGCAAATGTCCCCTTTTTTTTAAGGTAACAATTAAATTTTTTATTCTTATTTTTTGAGAATAATGCATATATAATCTTTGAAAAAGCATTTTTGATGGGGTTTAACTTCTTTTCATAAGTTATTTGAGCTATAATGTATTCTCTTAAATCACATAAGTTGTATATCATCATGACTGTTGAATTGCATTGTGAATTGTATACATATTTATTGATAGATGTAAAAATAGTAAATCCAACTACAAATATTAAGGTTCATATATATCGATAAAGTATAAAGAATACTTGGACAATGAAAATCAGTTGCAATGCAATCACATATAATGTAGTCAAATAAGCATTGTGTAATTTGTCCTCAAATCAATGGTTGGGTCTACTGGGCTACTTGAGTGAACATTCTATCATGGACCTTACCTTTTGTGGCCCAAGACAAGACGATTAATTGGGACTTATATAATATTGGGCTACATGTCTACCTCACAAAATTGTTGATGTTAGTCGAATCCAATGATCAAATTGGTATGTATAAGACTAGACTATACTTATATATTAGTAATATACAAAGAATTATAATTAAAGTTCCTCATCTTGCTTCTCGCAACGAAAACACAATCGTCATGATAAGAGGTATTCATTTTATGTCTTTACATTATTATTCACAAATAAATTGAAAAAGCCAATAAAAAATTTAATTTTAACTTTGAAGAACCGATTTGATACTGATGCACCAATCAAATAGATTAAATTAATAAATAATTAACGGGTTAAATAATATATATATAGCATATCAAATGAACGAGTTGAGTTGAACTTGGGCGAATCAAAATTGATCAAGATAATAAATAACAGGTCATTAACCCATCTAAATATTATTTGTGCTAGATCTAAATGGAAAAAATAATGTGGCACAATCCAATCCGTTCAAATCTTTTTTAAAAAGAATTGTTTTCTTAATTACCTAATATTAACCCCCCCACCCCCTACATAATATGTTAAAAGTCTTTTACTTAATAAAGTTTTTTCGTTGATCAATTTTAAATTGCACGTCAACTTAACTTTTAATTGTATTAGATCATTATAAAATACTTATACACTTTCAAAATCTAAATTCATGTTTTATTATTTAGCTACACCTTTTAGATGCATTTTTTTCTTAATCAAAACTGATCACTTTATCTTACTTTACCAAGAAACTAGATAATTTAACTGTACCCTTGGCATCATGTGTTTGAATTGTTTATTTATTCACGTGCACAACTTGTGGTAGCTCCTAAAAATGCATGAAGTGGACACTTTGAATTCAGCTAAGTTCCTCACTCACTACAACAATAATAGGGAGAATAACATGCTACGTGTGTAACTCTCTCATTTTCCTAAGATCAAGAACAATACAACATGTTTCCTGCATGCATGCCAAACGGCTTTCTGTAACTATAATATTGAAGAGTGTGTGTATATATATAGTTTATTAATTAATATGTTATAATAGGATAATAATTAATTTCAATAATATTATATGTAATTCGTCAGTCAATATAATCGTAAAAATCATGATTTGTGAATGAACCAACCACAAAAAATGAATCAACACCCATTCTATCAAACAAAGGAGGGCGGGTTATTTGTGTCACATATGTCCAATGTGTGTTTATGTTATAATTCTATATATACAATATAATAAGCATAAGCCATTACTATACAACATAATAAACATTTAAAGATTATACGTATCTCTTTTAGATACTTGTGAATATCATAAGCATAAACAATGTTACTAGTAATATATGAAATGGAGAGACATGCATTTATTGGGGACAATGGAGTAAATCATTTGAGACCACCAAGGGCAAGGGGACAACACACATTTCCACACAATAACTTGCCATACCCCCCATGTGTCTCCACATAATATCATGCACACGTGTGACCAATTAATTCTCTCTCTCCTACATACACAATGTGTATATATCGAGAGACATCGTATGTACTCCCCCCATTTTATATTATAACTTGGTCCGACTTGATTAGACACATTTTTTAAGAAATCTTTAATCAAAGGCATATTTTAATAAATATAACTTATGATGTATTATGGTGAACGAAGTCAAAATTGACATTAAGTCAAATTAAATTTTTAAAAAGTACGCAAATAGGCCCAAAAAAGGTTCAATAACAACTATATATATAAATTAATTTTAATCACATATGAATAACGTAATTTTTCACTGATGAAGTTTGAATGAATCTCTGTTTTCTACCTGGCTCCGCACCCCTAATATACTATATCAGATTGTAATAACTTTCCTCTTCAATCTTAAAATTATGAATTTAAGTTATCAATAAAAAAATAATACTAATATTGTTTGATTGGATAAGATCTTGTCCACTTTGAACTTTATATCCTAGCTCCGTTGCCTTCATTCTGCTACAGAAAAACGACGAACGATGCCACTTTTGATTTATTCTCATTCTTATTTTTATAATATAACAACAAGTCCAGAACCAGTTAAAATTTCTTCTTAAAAGAAAATGAAATATTCAAACTTTTAAAAATATTTTATTTTTCTTCAATTTATTTTTAAATTTTAGTTTTATTTTCACCAACCATCTATGCAACTATACTACTGCTTAAGAAGAAGAAGGAAAATACTGGTACTGCTTAATGTGGCAGGAAAACTTTGGCTACGACGTAAATAACAGTTTTCTTTGTTATTAGCGATCTCAATAAATTATCAAACACTAAACATTCTTCCCTAATTACAATTCCATTATTTAAAGAATAATGTCGAGTTAAATTCACATCTCAAGTTCAATTCAGATTTGGTCCCCCTAAACATTAATATTCACTAATATATGGTTCAAGTTATTTAAAAAGATTTTGTCGAAGTAGTTGAATTTCATCCACTACAATAATAATTAGAACAACCAAACTATATCGAACGGTACGTAACAGATATTAGCAGTACATACAGTTACGAAATTAATTCCTGTCATATTATAACAAGAAGTTAGTACTAAACTTTATCACTATAACAACAAATCAAGGTAATTTTACGGTGAATATTTGTGACTTTATTGCTACAGTAGGCAAAATTAATTATTTTATCTTTTTACTATTGCAGCTCATAACCGCTCATAAAGTATACGTAAAATTAACCTTAAGATTTAAGATTACAACTTTGACATCGCAACTATAATTTGACAATATAGACTCCAAACTTATCAACTGGGAAATTGGAGGTAGCTGGAGAGCAGGGACCTTTTTTTTACTATCTTATTTCAATCTGATTATTTTAAATTTGTGTTGCATAGAACTTCACTCGAACGTTTCCTACCAAAATAATTTTATTAAAGGAGGAACACCACATCTTTAGTTGGTGCACAGTGACCTTTTCGATACACGTTAATTAATTAATGTCATAAATTGGTAGAACAACTACTGTTATTTTGAGGGGATCCAATGAGTAAAGACAACAGAATCGACAGAAGAAAAGTTAGAAATGATGGTTAAATTTATTAATTAAATGATATATATTTTATCGGTTATGACTGTACATGTCAGGAATCTCTCAACAAACACATAAAATTTATAAAACACTCCTATATTTGGTAAGAATTATTAGTTTATCTTCAAATTATTGATAGTCTTAAAAAATTCATTCTATTTGACTAATTAGACTTAAATATATTCCTGATCTGGGTAATAAAATACACTCTTAAATTCTCGCTAAGTTTAAGAGTATTTTAAACATTTTTCTTGATTTTTTATTAAAATTTTCATGCTGCTACAAGAATTTGAGACCACTTGCTATGTCACGTGGGTGACAAAACAGGAATGTATTTAATTTCAATTAATAGAATAGATGTATATTTTTAAGATTGTTAGTAATTTAACGACGAAACTAATAATTTGTGTGAACTGCTTTCAATACTTATCCTAGTTAAATAGAGTACATTCTTGTTTGGAAAATTATTACTATGGCAGTTGCCCTTGTCTTTTCTTTTAATTTCTTCATTTTCCTTAATTTAGCAAGATGACACAAATTAAAGATACTAGTACTTACTCTACTGTAAACTTTTAGGATAATGACTAATTATTATATGGCAAACCACCACTTTTGATTGTTAAAAGTTGTGCAACTAGTGAAGGAGGTCTGCTTTCTCTTTATTAGGCTAATAATTCAGAGGTTGGACATGATTCTTTGGTTGGTTTGTAAAAAAAAAAAGTTACCTAACTATAAGGTCACTTGCTTTACAATGTAAATTGTGTTAGACACTATAAAATCACTGCTAAGTATACTAAACTCTTGTTCTTCAGAAGTTTTTTTACTGTCATGGGAAGAGATAAAAACTGTGTGAAGAAGATTTGCACAAATAGAGAGGTCAACTTTCCTAGTACTAACATTGGCATGGCTGCATTTCATATATCATTTGTAGACATATTTAATCATAGTGGGAGGGTAGGTGTGTTCATAATTAATTCCCAAAAGAATATGTAATTAATTAATTTGTACGTACCACATCTAATTCATACGGAAGTTGAGACAATAAGTCAAGTGCATAAATTTCTAACAACCCCCTCGATCAACCCTTTCGTTCCTAAAGAAAAGCAACGTTTTACATAAGTAACGTAGGAAGAATTATATATACATAAATGTTTATGTTATACTCCATTCATTGGACTTTTTCTTTAAAAAATTATACTTCCTCTGTTCCTTCTTCTTGTTATATTTCACTTTTTGAAAGTCAATTTGACTGATTTTTAAAGCTAAATTAGATTACACTAATTCGATATTTTAGAATAAGAACTTAGATATTCAAAAACTATATGAAAAACACTATAAATTGTAAATTTCTTATATCAATATGATGAAAAAATACATCTTAAAGTGTTAATCAAAGTTTATATCATTTGACTCTAAAAAAGGAAACTATGACAACTAAAAAGTAAAAAGATGAGTAAATAAGATGATACTCAACTAATTTACCCTTTATCTACTCTTTTTTTTTTTTGGTTTTTATAAACTTGTTTAGACATTTAAAAAATATTAATTATATGAGTAAAATGAGTTTTTTTTTAACTAAAATAGTCTTTGTTTGATACACCGTCATTAATGTTAACAAAATTATTACTATATAACATCGTCTTTAGTGTAGTAGTAACTTGCCTTATTTTCAAAGTTATAAATTTCGTATTTTAAGAAAGTTTATTTTTAAACAGGGGTGGCTCAAGCACATTAGTGACCTAAGGTGAAAATCGAATGGAGGCCTTAAATTTTAAAAAATTAATTAATATATTTTCTTACGAATTTTATTCTTCTATCTCTTTGAAATGCAGAATTGTTTAAAAATAATTATAATTGATTTCATTCGATAATTCTTTTGAATTGATCATATAATCATACTCCATATATACCAAACTTATTCTAATAATTTTTTTTTATATATATATATGAAGTAAATAATATTTATTGTTAATAGTACTTACTTGCTAATTTTTTTTAAAAAAATCTATAACCTATTATTACTAAAATAAAAATTGAGGCCCCTCAAATTTGGGGGCCTAAGGCGCTTGCCTTTTTTTTAACACTATCGAGCCACCCCTGTTTTTAAAGTTATAAATTTAGTATTTTAAGAAAGTTTGCTTGTAGATGTCCTTTTATATGACCAAACAAAGCTTATTAGTACTGTTTTGATTTTATAAATTTTGCTAATTTTACAGTTTGCAGTAGAAAGTCAAAATGAAATCAATGTTGTACAAATTAAATCCTTTTTGAAGCAGTTGCACACTGACACAAAGTCATGTTAAAAGAAATGGCAAGCATTTGGCGTATACGTTTGTACATAAATGTCTCCAAACAGATTAAAGTCATATTCACTATACCATTGATAAAGTTTGACTGCTATTAGAAAATTACGTTTTACTATCTTTACAGGTTATTAACTTACTAATACTATATTCAGTTGATTCTTAAGCAATCTCATAAACCATAAAGTTATTTACAGTATCACATAACATTATACGAAACTTAAGACATGCATATTGAGTTAAGAGTCAGAGTTGAGTCCTCAAGTGACAATAACTGTGGTTAAACCCATAGACGGGCATATTTAATTAGTAATATACATAAGCTTGTCTAATCTGATGATCACTCACTAATTACTTAATAAAATATGTAGTCTTTCTCGAACGCTGCCTTCCCCGAACATCCGGTACCAAGGTTGTTCTTCTCCCAAAGTACATTGATGATCGAGAGTCAAATTCATTGAAATGAGTGATTTTTTATTAATTAATATTATTAGTTAAAAGTAATTGTATGACAGCGCGATACCATCTTCCTAGTAAGTAGGAACTATCAAATCAATTAGTTTTGGCTCAAAAACATAAATCTAAAACATTTGTGAAGCTTCATGGTACATAACAATCTTTAAGTAGAATAGCCTTGCCTTAATTAACATGTTAGCGAGATTTCAGGTAACTGATAATAAGCTGACAGAAAGAAAAAATAAGCATGTGCGTGCAAAGTAGAGGTTTATGTAAAATATTAGAGTAGACACTAAGCTAGTAATATTATTAAAATGCAACCACTAATATTCTTTTCGAGCATTAAGACGTAACACGACAAAGGTTTTACACTAATCTCGAGTCTAGCACTAAACAGGACGGACAAAAAGTAGATTAAAAAAAAGATAAGAAGACAAAGAAAATGACTTAACGTCCGTTTGTGAGAGGGTTCACGGCAGTTTCTTTGCAGGGACTTGGCGGCAAACTACTCTTCACAAGCCGTTGTACGAAGCTTCTGATTCGTTGTCCGTTAGTCTCCGTCAATAACCGCTTACCGCCAAAAGGTAATGACTCTACCACTCTTTCTTCTAACACCTCTTCCTCTCTCGGCCCCACTCCTCCACTTGTGTAGCCGTTAGCCTGTGCATAAACGCCACCCCGTTAACAACACTGACTCACACAAATGGAGCTAATTAATTCCAGCTAAATTACAATTTCCTTGTGTTAATTTATAGGTATGTCTTTAATTAGACAAAATTTCTTTATTAACTATGCAGATGATGGATTAGTGAATAAAAAGGATAGGAGGAATTTATTTAAGCGATCAAATACTCAAAAGAGTGAAAATCTCACTAGATAATTTTTTTAAGTCATCTGTAATTACCTGAATTCTCACGTAGTCATTAGGATTCCAGCAGAACGCATTGCCGAGAATTTGGTCAACAGTTTCAGATACGCCGTCGACGACGATACCGACGACGGAAGTTGGAGAGCAGTAGCCATCATAACGGAGTTTCATGTTTGACTGAGGACTTAACGGACCGTTACCTAGAGAGAGAACCAACAGGTCATCAACGCTAGTCACGGAAGGAAAATCTCTTTTGTTGTGTAAAACATGAGTTACCGCGGCGGCGGCGGGGTTGTTCATGACGACACCGCCATCTATGGCGGAGCAAGAGGTTTTTCCGTCGACAGAATTTAGCTGAAACGGCGTAAACATGGACGGATTTGCTGACGTGGCGCGGCAAACTTTCCAGAGCTCGAAATCAAAGCTAGGAGATTCCGTCGCATCAGCTCGGGAGAAAACGAAGGGAGCTGAGCTGTTGAGGTCAAAGCAAGGAACAAGTATAGGCTTACACGTGTCCCTTAACGTCAACACTTTCCCGTCCTCTCTTTGGAAAGCTTCCTTCAAAACCTTGTCCATACTCGTCCCTGAAAACCTCCTTTTCCGGGGAAAAACACCGACGTTCTTCGCCTTAAACAGCCGTGACTGGTTCACCGTTACAAATTTCACAGCATCCTTCGCCGTGAATATCGGACGACCATCGCCTCCGTCAGCGACAAGCATTGCAGCAAAAACCGCTCCAATGCCGGTGCCGGCGATGATGTCAAAGTAATCCGAAATTCGAGCGTGAGGATTGCCGGTTTCTGAACAGATCTGGTGTTCTAGATGAATCAACCCAGCACCACAAACAATGCCGGTGGTTCCACCACCGTCAATGGTGAGAATTCGCGTTTTCTTCCCTTTGTACTGGTACAACCATTTCTGCTCGAGTTTAGAGAAGATCTCCATCGTGACCTTATCAAGCTCCATTTGAACAAAACGGCAAAACTAGTTGGTATTGACTTTTAAGGCTATGAAAGAAGTGTGGTTAACAAGGAATACTAGTGCCAGATGGACGGATGGATGTAGGGGCTGGCGCCGTACCTATGCAGTGTAGTAATGGAGAAATCCGTGAAAGTACTGCAGCGAAAAAGCTCACGATTTCGTTTGGAGAGACATTTATGATGGCCAGTTGTATATGTATGAGTTCTTCTTACTTGAAATAGTCACACTTTTAGTGCACTGTATGCTTCCTCTCTGAGAGTGTGACTGAGAGTGGAAACAAGAGAAGTGGAGCAGTAGTAGTTGTAGGGAAACACAATACTGCAACTAAAAGAAGCTGTACATATATGCTGACTATTTCATTTTTTCTTTTTTGGAATAAACCAAAATTAATGACACAGGAAATGCAGCTTTGACAAAAGCTTTAATTAGGTGCGGTTGATACATTATCTACCATGGTAAATTACAAGTGCTTTACTATTTACTAAAATAGTAAATCATACCAAATTACTTCTTAATATAATATATACAATATCTTATAAAATATAATAGGAAAGTGATTAGAATTAATGGTAGAAGTAAATTAAGAACTAAATATAAAATTATTTTTTAATTTTATAAATTAGACAAGTATTGTTGAACATTCTAAAATAGTATAACAACAAGTAAAAATGAATGAAGGGAGTATTATTTTGTTCTTAATTAAATATCTCGAAGAAAAGAGGACTCTTTAATGGTGCATCCATGTAATAAAATAAGGATAATTTTGAAAGAAAAAAAATCTTGATTATATTTATTTAGTTCAGTAAATTATTGAGATTTTTTATAGTTTAAATCAAATAATTTTTTTTTAAAAATCTCGAGAATTATTGGGATTATTCTTTAAAATTGTTATTTTTTTACCACATCCCCTGCCCCCGACCTCTCCATCCCCACTCCCCACAAAAAAAATCCCACCTCCTATCCGAACCCACCCCCCCCAAATCCCCCCATCGTCATTCCATCCAAAAAAAATTAAAAATTCTTTTAATTATTTTTTTAAAAAAAATCAAAATTTGAAACTTCGAGTGTCGGGAGTGAATTTTAAATTGGTCAATTATGTTCAAGTTTGAATGTTAGGGTCAAGTTCAGGATCTCAAAATTGAACTTTGGATCAATTATCGAGGTTGGGTTCCGATTGGAGTGTCAAGATCGGGTCTCAAATTGCTTATTGGGGTTGATTTTGATATTAGAAACTATTTTGCTAACAAATATTTACTATTCATTAGCCAAAAATAAAAAATATTTTTATCCACCAATCAAACAATAAAAAAAAAGATATTATTTTTAAAATAATATTTTGCATGAAAAATATAATCTTCCTACCAAACATAACCTTAATTATAGAACTTGCTAAGAGCTGTGCAAAAAATGAGGGTTGCAAGGTCGAATAAAGCTAGGAATTGCTTCTTTTTTGCTTTGCTTTTGACTGATGTTGTTGTTTTCATTTCATTTAATTTACTAAATCGGTTGACTAATAAAGTACGCACGTAATCTTCTTTTGTTGAATAGCAAGTATTTCCTATTAAAAATATCCAAAATCACGTGTTTCTGAAGAGGACGCATACGTGGTTTCATAGGATTCTGGGGAGTGACACAGCTTTTATATACGTTATTTTAATTTTTCAGAAATCATCATTAAAAATATAAAATCATATCTTATATATATATAAAAAAGAATGTTAAGCTCACTTATATGACACTCTTATAAAAAATTTATTTTTTAAAATAATTTAATATTTATAAAATTAACGGAAAAAGGTCAAAATTACCTCCGAACTATGCAAAATAGATCACTTTTACCCTCCGTTAGATTTTTGGACCAAAAATACCCCTGTCGTTATCTTAAGAAACCACAAATACCTCTCAAGGGTTAACAACACACATGTGGCAAGCCATGTGACAATAATTCCGCCACCTAAGCTGCCAACTAGGATATGATATAAAATTAGACTTTTTTTTAAGAAATAAATAAAAAATAATTAAAAAATATTTATTTTAAATTAGTAGAAAATATATTCTATGATACTAAAATTTAATCGTATTTACACATTATCATGCATTTCATTATTAGTTATTCTTCCGGTTTCCTTTTCTTTTCCTTTCCCGTTTTTCATATCTAGTTTATTCTGCCTATGAGTTTTTGACACGAGTGTTTCCAGGAAACAACTTCTCTACTTTTAAGGTAGTGGTAAGGTCTGCGTACATTTTATCTTCCCTAGACTTCACTTCTGAGATTTCACTGGGTATGTTGTTGTTGTATTGAAATATTTAATTAATTTTACGGAAAAGGGTCAAAATTGCCCCTGAACTATGCAAAATAGACCACTTATACCCTCCGTTAGATTTTTGGACCA
>JBCEWC010001609.1:0-39730 GCA_038996855.1 Solanum aculeatissimum | reverse complement strand
TGTTAGTGCACAATTGCATAATATTAGTGGTGCACTAAAACATAGTGCTCCACTTGGAAACAATTAATTACTCAACAGATGGTTAATACTATGAAATATAGTTGACTATTATTTATCTACTTTATCCTACCTAACAAACAAATCCTACGGAGGTCATGGGTTTGCTTCGTGGAAACACTCTCTTGTAGAAATATAAGGTAAGATTGTAAACAATAAGTTCTTGTGGTTCGACTCTTCTTCAGACTCCACATATAGTAAAAACTTAGTGCATTGGACTATCTTCTTCTTTTTTCTTTTTTTTTCCTGTAGGCTATAGTGCAACATCGAATCCAAGTTCCTTATTGACATACAATGCAACTTGGCATAGAAATCAAGAATAGATATTAGGAATACCTTATTTGACATGCCTCAAGTTTTCAAGAATTGTCTATACTGTTCGTGATCATGTATTTTCCCTAAGATTTCCAACAAATATTCGCTAAGGAGACAACTCTCAGAGATCTTTTTTCCTTTGGGAAGATACAGGAGCGAAACAATCAACCTATTGATATTGGAAGACCCTACGGATTCTTCCAATGGGCTATCTACGCGGTCCCATTTTAGACATAGTAAGAAGGATAGCAATGCTTCAATATAAGTTATGAGACGAATGAAGGTAACTTAAACCGAGAGACATAAACAAAACAGATGAAAGATCACAGTCAAAGAAGCCCAAAATTTCTGGCTATACTTTTATAGAAAATCACTCATGCTGTTATCGTATTTGAGGGGGTTAAAGGTAACGCCTTTGCTTCCTTCGCGTATTCATATCTTGGTTATTCATATGAAGGCTTCAAATTGTCTAAGAGTCCTGAGCAAGGAGAAGCAAACTGAAGAAGCTCATAATTTCTTTCAAATGCAGACATCTTTCCTTCTTCCAAGCTTACGAGCACTTCAACTCCGTCCCCATTTTGGTTATCCATCAAGACAAACATATTGAATGGATAAGTAGCAAAATCCAATTGTGTTGGCCTCCCCCATCCAAAATTCATGTCATTAGTTGGGAATCTCCTTAAACTACTAAATCTATAGATAGGAATATCGTTGTTTGATGTCCGTTCGTTCAGCTCTCTAGCTATTTCAGATACCTTTGAACATAGTAACTCTTTTGATTCAATATCTTTGAGCATATCTTGAATCTTCTCTTTACCTTTTCTAAGCTCACTAACTAGTCTTTCCAAATTCATCTCTTCCTTATTCATTGCTGAGACAACGAAAGGAAGACAAGCATTCCCGGTTAAGTCTGCTGGCACGACTGCATCATTACTTGTTCCGCGTAGATTTACTGCTTGTACCAATAAGAACGGCGTGAAATTTGGTGTGTTGACACATTTGCATAGGAACGCAGTGATTGCTTCTACTGTTGTAGGACGGATTTGGCTTCTGGAATCAACTGAATTAATCGAGGACTTGAGAGTTTTTAACTTGGAGGCTGAAAAATGGTACCTTTTCGATACATTTTTATTTAAAGGAGGATCAACAACCTCTTGAAATGATGAAGAATTGGATGGTTTAAACATTGATGCTCCATTAAACAGGGGAGATGGTTTTGCTTCTAAATTGCGTGCAACCATGGCCCAACCCCTTAGGAAATTACTCATACTGTATCCATCACTAACCTTGTGGGAAAGGCATGCACCGAGCGCTATGCCACCACATTCAAAATGACAAAGTTTAGCTGCGACTAAACTGTCTGTAGATGGGAACCAAGGATCTATAGGAAGTACCAAATTATCGATATAAGTACGAGGATGATCAAAGATACTAGACATTGGACAATCAATTCGGACTTGGGATAGATAGGCTCCCATGTCATTACATTCGACAAAGGAGTTGTCTCTTACATGTCCAGCAAATGGATAGTATGACGTTAGGACTTTGGAAAGCGATTCTTCAAGAATTTGGGATATCTTCGTTGGTTCTGGCATGCTTTTCGGGTAGAATAACATAGCTGCCATGTAGGAGTGAGTCCCCATTTGATCCATAAGTGAGAGCTTGTGAATTCTATGTGAAAGTGGAGTTGGAGAAGAAGGTTTAATAATCTTTTTGGAAAGTAAAACTAGTCTTGAATTAGACATTTTTACTTGAATGAATACAAATGGTTTCTTTTAGCTGCAGGGCACTTCTTTGTGTGTACTCTCATATCTAACTCATGATGTATATAATAGACCACGGTGAGCAGAGTTATCCAGTACATGTGCCGATGGAGGTAACATGTATCCAGTGGAATAATCGAAGTGCGTGTAAATACCAAATTAAATAATTTAACCTAAGTAATTAAAAAATAAAAGTAAGAATACATGGTTAAGTGATAAACGTATGAATGACAGACATCTTAAATTCATTAGTTTGATGTAAACATGATGCAAAGAACTTTGTTTATTTGAAACATCTAAAGCTACACTATGTGTTTTTTAAGTAGGGTAGGTAAATATACTTTCGAGACCTCTTATGTTTTTCTGTTATATCTAGCTCTCAACATAAGATTTATGAGTAGTAGTTTCATGTGTTAAATTGTTTTGAATCATATCCTAAAACAAAACTAAATATAAAAAAATAAAAAGGGTAAGGTACTAGCCCACTTTCTAGTGTGAATGTGGATAAAGGTGACTGTGCACTTTGTCCATTGTTTTCTAGCTATTTTCTTCTCAATAAAAGAAAAAGAAAAGAAAAGATAATTTCAAACTTAGCAACCAAACAACCCCTTAATGCTATGCACTTTGTCCATTGTTTTCTAGCTATTTTCTTCTCAATAAAAGAAAAAGAAAAGAAAAGATAATTTCAAACTTAGCAACCAAACAACCCCTTAATGCTAACTATAGTGAACGATGTCACTTGAATCCTTTAAAAATATTATCCGGAGAGAGTATGTGTCAGATCCTTCGAAAAAGTATTGCATGGTCTACAAAGAATTTAATGCAAAAGTATAGTGAGCTATATTGCTTAGCTTCTCTAAAAATGCCGCTAGGATACTCCGAAAATTATTCATTTTTATAGGATCAGATACAAAATGCGCAGATATTTTTGGAGGATCCAAGCAATATAGAACACCAAGAAGTTCCCTGCAGCTAAAGATACCATTTTTGTATTCATCCAAGTAAAATGGCTTCTTCAAGACTTGTTTTACTTACCAAAAAGATGATTAAAGCCTTCTTCTCCAACTCCATTTTCACATGGAATTCACAAGCTCTCTCTTATGGATCAAATGGGGACTCACTCCTACGGACTGACTTTGTTCTTCTGCGTGAAACAGGACACTGTTGATATCATCCTCGTGCTGATATCGATCAACAGTTTGGTACTTCCTATAGATTCTTGGTTTCCATCCAGTGGTCAGTCAAGCACCCTTTATATGTGTATATAGGTCAAAACCAGCTTTTTTAGAGATATACACTAAAGTTTTGATTATGCTTGGCAAAATTCCAAACTTTGCCACTTTTCCCATCTACAGACAGTTTAGTCCTAGTTCAACTTAGTCATTTTGAATGTGGTGGCATAACGCTTGGTGCATGCCTTTCCCACAAGGTTAGTGATGGGCACGCGGTATGGCTAAGTTGGTAAGGGATTGAGCCATGGTCATGCGCGATTTAGAAGCAAAACCATCTCCCTCGTTTAATGGAGCATCAATCTTTAAACCAGCTAACTATTGTTCATCACCTTTAAATAAAAATGTATCAAATAACTCTTAAGGCCTTGATTTCAGCTGATTCTAAGTATGCCTTAGTGAGTTAGAAATGAAACAAAATGAGTTAGAAATGCTTAAAAAGACCCGTTCAGTCTACTAAGTTCTCGTTATAGATAAAATATAAAAAAAAATCGAACCTCATGAATTCACTATACGTAGTATACAATTAATCTTACCTGCATTTCTCTAAAAGATTGTTTTCACAAAATAAAAATAATAGTGAGTGTTTTCTCTTTAATGGACTCTACGTGTGGTCCAAATCACAACTAGAAAATCACTAATCTTCAAACAAAATCCCAATTAAACATCCATTATTGTGAGATTAATTCTCATTATTCTCCTTCCTCATTTCTAATTCCTAAATATAATATTAATAAACTTCTTAAGTATTTATTCCCATAATTTTCCTTCCTCCTCCTTTTATTTTCTGATCCCTTAATGTAATATAAAAAAAGTTAAAATTTATTTTCTTCAAGGAAAAAAATATAAATATATATATGAATCAATTATTTTCTTTAGACTAGTCTAACCTCCTCCATTTCTTAGGACCCCACATTAGTAAAAAGAAAAATTTTGATATTGAAATAGTTATTCGTTTATTTCATCGAGATAAACAAAACTAAGTCATTTTCATAAAAAATATATATTCAATATAATTCTATAAACAAAAAATCATATAACAATTTATCTCTTAAAAATGGATAAATAGTAGAAGGACATGGAAAACGTGTTTCTACTTTTGTTTGGTCCAAAAAAAATAAATTACTGTATATATTCTTTTGAGTGCACATGCAAAGCCAAGTTAGATTCAAGTCATTATCCTTCTTAGCTCTTCATGTGCTAGCATTCATGCATCTAAGATACCAAATGAGAAATATTCTTTTATTTTTAATTAAAAGTTTTGATTCGAGTTTAGCAAGGTATTCAATCTTGTAAAGCAATATAGAATTTTTTAACATGAATTTAGATTTAATTGGATATTTATAAATTAATTAAGAAATAAATACATAGGAGAAGACAAGAGGGAGTTGGTTGGATAATAAGCACCTCTCACCTCCAACCTTAAATCGATAGGTATTTCAATAAGATCGGTGGCCTAATCTCAACTTTAACGAAAGACCTAATTTTTCTTGCTCAATATTTTCGAAAGAAAAGCTGACCTATAAATCTATAAGCAAAAAAATGGACTTCATCCTCCCTTAACTAGAGGTCTTAGATTCGAGCCTCAAAATTTATTTATTTTTAAAAAATATTTTTTCTTTAATCGGCTCCACGTGTCTCAAAATTGAATTACTTGAGAAATTCATTATATGTATCGAACATAAGAAGAAACAAAAATTGAGGCTCCTAAAATTTTGGAGCCTAAAGCCTTCACGTTAGTGGCTTGGTCCTTTGATCGGCCCTATAAATGTATCGAAATAAAATTCAACTCCATTAGTATAAATAACAAGAGGTGGATGTTGTGACATTGAATTTATTTGGACGCTATATTTTCAACACAAAATATAATTTGTGTGTATTATTTTGTCAAAAGTTTAATAAATAATCAATTTAAATATATAATGATGGAATAATAGTGTCAAACTAAAGTATATGCTTGAGGTTGATATGCATAAAGCCTATGCCAATTGATTGATGTTGTGTGTATCAGCTGTTTCCTGTCCTATCATCAACAACTAGAGTATAGAGTAAGATCTTGGCATGGCAAGGTGTGCATATGAGTTGTATGAAATGAGTGATTGGTTGTTGATGGCGATTCTAGTCGTCTACTTATACTGTCATCATAATTATCATTATTGTAATTATTATTGTTGATCATTATCATATTTATCAACTCCATCATTATAATTATATTCATTGTCATCACCACTGTTATCACATTCGTCATCATTATCGGTCATTACCATCACTACAATCAATTACTACTATTAATTAACTATCTCTAATTTTCACCAACTACCACCAATACCATTGTCAACCATCACAATCAAATACTAACATCAATAAATTTCGCCATCTCAACCACCACTAATCAGTCAATGCAACTCCAGCATATCCATCATCACAACTCGCATGCACCACTATCCATAGTATCAATTATCACCAATACATTGTTAATCACTACATATTTTCAATCAATATCGCTATCAATACCGTCAAATACTAGCATTAATCAACTTCATTACCATTACAATCAATTATCACTATCATGCTAGTCACTGTCATATCAACCATCTCTACCATCACAATTATTATCATCACTATTATTAACTGCTGTTATCAATCATCATCACAATACTAATCATCTTTATCATTACTAACGAATCTAAACATTTTTTATCAAATAATAATTATATTATGTTACATATATAATTTAAAAGCGTCTGATTCGACAATGAACACTAAATGAAAGAGTCAAATCCATTTTTTCTTCCGTCTACGATAGATTGGACACTTATTCAGTAGATCCTTCTTTCTTACATAATGAAATTTCAGGGCGTTTTGCTTGGATTGCATTTGCTTTTCCTTGCTCCTGAAAATATTTAATTATTTTATTTTATATTTATAAATAAATAGTATATATTTAATCATTTTATATTCAGATTTTAAGACCATGCAGATTAATAAAAGTAGTTCAAATGGGAAATGGAGAAAAACAATTGTATGAAAGGGAAACTCACTGACACAGTCTTCTTTCCACACTTGGTACCTCAAACTTCAAAAGGCTACAGTGTTGTGTAGTGCCACAAATACAGGACATGAATAATATAATATATAGTAAAGTATTACAACAAAGTAGTAGGAATAATAAATTATTCCAGTAGTACTATTACTAGTAAAGACTAAAACAGTAGTTTCCCAAAGATTGAGCTAACAGTTCAGCAATCTATCACTTTCTATAATCTTCCTTCGATCTTTGAGGGTCCCTCTTTATTTCTTTACTGCTTTGAATACTTGAACAGAGTCTCACTGATGTAGGAAGGGGAAAAAAAGATCTGTACCAAAAAAGCTGCTTGCTTTACTGTGCTTTTTCTTAGATTAAGTTGTTTAGGGTTTCAAGATTTTACTTGGGAACCTGAGATCTGCTTCAGTTTTGATGTAACCAGTTGCTTCTGTAGTTTCTTTGGAGAAAAGGGTGTTTTGGGTTTATTCTTGTTTTGTGTGTTCTCTTGATTTTTTTTTTCAGTGATCTATGAAGCAGCTGCCATTGTTGGTGTTTAGTTGTGGAAGTGGGGTTGGATGAGAAATATGTTTGCCTCCTGCTTGGTTTTTGCTTAGGGTGAGGGTGGGGGGACAGACTAGTGCCAAAGTTTTCATTTTTCGGTTTCTTTTTGCTCTTTTATATATATTTGGGGTTTTTCCTTTTTAATTTTTTTTTGAGTTAGTTGATTTGAGGGAATGAGGGTATCTTCTTCTGGCTTCAATCCTCAGCCTGAGGAAGGTATGTTGTGTTTCTGTCTTAATTATTTTTGTCATTTTTTGTTTATTGAGCTTTAATTGAAGTATCTTTGTAATGTCTGATGAGTAATTTTTTTTCATTTTTTTTTGAACTTGGGAGTGAATTTTTGATATTTGATTTGGCAGCAGGGGAGAAGAAATGCTTGAATTCAGAGCTATGGCATGCTTGTGCAGGGCCACTGGTCTCTCTTCCACATGTAGGAAGCAGAGTAGTGTATTTTCCTCAAGGGCATAGTGAGCAGGTTAGTAGTAGAATTTTTTGTTTTGAATGGGGGTAGGGGAACACCGGTGGGGAATTGCTAGTAAATTCTTATGTTCTGATTCTTCATGGTGATGCTCCTTTTGAAGTTTGGACTTCTTTTTTCCCTTTCGTTTAGTGGTGGCTATGGGTATAAATAACTTTCAGGATTTAACCTGTGCCATATGAGGTATGCTACTATATTGTAATTTTGATGTCTGTGTGTCATGCCTTCTGGGGTTTTTGAGCTTGTAGTTGAAGGGGTTAACTAATTTTGTATTTCCAGGCATGTTATGCTTATGTTTTTCTGTCATGGTGATGTCCTTGCGTCTCGGAAGTAGGTATAGAACAGAAATCTTTCTTTCTAAAATTCTAATTCTGGAGAACTAAGTAATTCCCAGTGATGTTATTCATCTTCAACAAATAGAGTTGAGCTAGTATCATGGAAAAAACATTATTTAGTTGTTGATATAGTTCCTTTTATTAATTGTGAGATTCTAATTCATTAAGCTATTTCCTAGATTTAATCTCGTTCTTGATATAATTCTGCATTAGTTTGGAGATTAGGATCTTGTTTGGCTAATTTTAGGTGCAACAGAGAATAGAATGATCCATTGGATTCCCGGAGCTTCTCTGAATTATTGATGGAATGATGTTACTTGAAATACTTTGTACTGGTCATTTAGTTTTGTATAAGCTTGTTGACTAGTGGTAAGAACCTTTAATCTTCATGAAAGTCTTGCAGGTTGCTGCATCCACAAACAAGGAAATAGATGGTCATATACCTAACTATCCTGGATTACCAGCTCAACTTATCTGTCACCTTCACAATGTGACTATGGATGTAAGTTTGACCCTATATATTCTCTTTGGTGTGAAAATCATGTGTTTTGGAATGTTAACAGTAGGTAGAGACTGAAGAATTTCTAAATTACAGGCAGATGTTGAGACTGATGAAGTATATGCTCAAATGACTTTGCAGCCACTAAGTCCAGTATGTTACATTGTCATTCTTCAATTCATTTGTTTTGTTTCAAAATTATTTAGAAGTGCTAATTGACTATTTCTATATAGGAAGAGCAAAAAGATGTGTGCCTGCTACCAGCTGAACTTGGGACCCTGAGCAAACAACCAACTAACTACTTCTGCAAAACATTGACTGCAAGCGATACCAGTACCCATGGTGGATTTTCTGTCCCTCGACGTGCTGCAGAAAAAGTTTTCCCTCCTCTTGTAGGTCCCATCAGTTGCACTCATCAGCATTATTTTCTTTTTTCGTTTTTACTTGAGGTGTTTCATGAGCATTTGGATTTAAGATGTCCTGCTATTGGTCAGTGGTGTTTGACTGACTAAATTATATCTTTGTCTTGCAGGATTACACTCAACAGCCTCCTGTGCAAGAGTTGATTGGTAAAGATCTTCATGGAAATGAATGGAAGTTCCGACATATATTTCGCGGTGAGTTTCTGTTCAGAGAGTTAATGGAATAGTATTACATTGAAAGACTTTGCTACAATGTGGTCATGGTGGTTGGTACCTTGAATTACATTGTCCGTGTTGAAAGTTCTTAGGGATTATATCTGTACTGCATTATATGAAGTTTGAATTCACTACATTGTGGTGGGAATCTTATGATGCAACCAATAAACTTACCGACTTCTGATTCCCAATTTTCTAAAAACAACTTCTGAATGCCTTATGTTACCATTCTTTAAAAAAAAAAAGAAGAATATTCTGAATGCCAACTCCCAGCTGTAAAAATGATTTTCTGTGATAAATGCAATGACTACACCAACGGCTGAGTTCCCTGGTCAAATAGACCTTCTGCAGAGTGAGCTAGTGACTAGATAATATCTTGTACGGGCGGTGAAAACTCTGTTTACCTTTTATTTATCAGAAAAACTTCACCCTTTCCTTTTAGCTTCTGAAGCACTGAAGACGACACAAAGAAGAAGCGGAAAATTGAGAATTCTTGTTTATCTCTTAAATTGAATGAAGAGCCTAGTGTAGCAGTGTATGATTGGTTTTACTTAGGTTCTGTTGTCTCTTTCCTTTGACCTAGATTCCATTATGGGCACAATCTGATTTTTTTTCTATTTATTATCCTCTTATTGTATGATTCAAGGCAAGAGGTTCTGGATTCTAGTGTTGAAAATTTCTGATTGAAGTTCTATGATTATGAAATTGGATACTAATGATCTAATTCCTCGTACTTAGGCCAACCAAAGAGGCATCTCCTGACGACAGGATGGAGTGTGTTTGTAAGTGCGAAGAGACTTGTTGCAGGCGACTCAGTTATCTTTATCTGGTAGAAAATATCATCCTAGCTATTGCAGTTCCTTTAGAAGTTTCTGTATACCAGTTAAGACTCACAGTTGATGTGTATATGTGTTTATAAATTGTATGTATCTGTGCTGCAGCTGCAATTTGACTGTTCCGTGCTTGTCTTGTATATCCAATAGGAGACTGCTGATTAAATGGATTTGTTATTTGTCTTTCCTTATAGGTGCACATTGAGTAGGTGGTTCTGTGGGGTCTGTTACATTTTCCTATGTGGCTCTTTCCTTTGGTAGAATACACAAACATTTGAATTCTCCACGTTTTTGTTGTATACTTGGCAAAGCTAAATATTTACTGCTCGAAAATTTTATAGTCAAGTATAATATATTAAGAACCTTCATGAAGGTTAGGACTGGTTAACAACTTTTACCTGTCAGCATGCAGTCTATATTGGGTGTTGGGTGCTGATGTAGCTTCTTAGATCATTTTGCAATTAATTAACTCTCTTGTTTCACCCTCTCAATTTTTTAGATCAATTTTTTCTACCTTCACAAGTTAAGTGTAAGGTCTGTGTACACAACAAACCTCACTTGTAGGATTACACTGAGTATATTGTTATTGTTGTAACTTTATCCGGCTAAATGCTGTCATCTCCCGTCAGGAATGATAATAATCAGTTGCTTTTGGGGATACGACGTGCTAATCGTCCACAAACTGTTTTACCTTCCTCGGTATTATCAAGTGATAGCATGCACATTGGTCTTCTAGCTGCAGCAGCTCACGCAGCTGCAACCAATAGCCGGTTTACAATATTTTTCAATCCAAGGTAAAGGTTACATTTATAGTTTACTAATGGACTTAAGTTCACATTTGATGTTCTAGCTTTCCAATTTCAGAGCTTGTCCATCAGAGTTTGTCATACCTCTCGGCAAGTATGTTAAAGCAGTGTATCATACACGAGTTTCTGTTGGCATGAGGTTCCGGATGCTATTTGAAACAGAAGAATCAAGCATCCGTAGGTACGTATAATCTTTTTGAATATTTTTGCAAGCATTTTGAATGACAAGGTCAGTTGGAGACCAAATCTTTTATTGATAAGAGGGACATTATATTGAAATGGGAGGGGATGAGCCAGGGGTAGTACCGATTTCTCATAGAGTTTGCTGTGAAAGTATTTCAAGGCATCTTTGGAAATTATAGCTGACTTAGTCTAACAATGTTGTTACAAATAAAGGAAACATTAGGAGATCATAATTTTGGAGGTAGCTGCTGCCTAACTCTCTTCTCCCCCCCAAAAAAAAGGTTGTGGGGAACTAATCTTGTTTGAAAGAAATGGAAATCCTTATTGTTGAATAAGTTTCAATCTAGGACAATCTGAATTTTGGAGTTTATGTTCTTTATCAGCAAAGGAAAAAGATAGAGTTGTTTATGATTCAGTTTTTCCTACCTTCTATTTTTGCCACAATTTGTGAGAATTTCCTAAGAGAAAGAAGATAAACTCTGTCCTCTGCTTGTTATCCCCTTTTTCTCTCTAATTGATACAAATAGTTTAATCATGTGAATATCTTTGGTCTCAGGTATATGGGCACAATTACTGGCATCGGTGATTTAGATCCTGTTCGTTGGCCAAATTCTCATTGGCAGTCTGTAAAGGTTAGTTCATAGCAGGTGGTCATTTCGTATTAAATAATAAATTGAAACTGTGGCTACTTAACTCCTTTTCGTACTGGTGGATTCTCATGTGCATGCTGTCCTTTTTGGCTTAGAATTTCATCGTCAATCCTCTTCATATGCAGGTTGGATGGGATGAATCTACTGCAGGGGAGAGGCAGCCTAGAGTTTCATTGTGGGAAATTGAACCTCTGACAACCTTTCCAATGTATCCATCTCCTTTTTCCCTTAGGCTGAAGCGGCCATGGCCACCTGGACTGCCCTCATTTCCTGGTCTGTATATTTTTACTGTTGTTACCTGGTTTGGGGGTGTATCTTTGTTCATCATTTTGACTCAGTTCTAATTTTAGCTGTTCACTATCTTCTCATCCGTTCAGGTCTATCAAATGGTGATATGACTATGAATTCTCCACTTCCATGGTTGCACGGTGGCATGGGTGATCAGGGGATACAATCACTTAATTTCCAGGGATTTGGTGTTACTCCATTCACACAGCCAAGGTTTGATGCTTCTATGCTAGGTTTGCAGCCTGACATTTTGCAAGCAATGGCAACATTAGATTCTTCTAAACTTGCAAATCAGTCACTTATGCAGTTCCAACATATCCCTAGTGGTTCAGCATCTTTGATTCAGAACCAGCTTTTGCATCCATCCAATTTGCAACATACTTTCCTCCAAGGCTTCCCGGAAAACCAACTAATATCTCAGACACAAATGCTGCAGCAGCAATTGCAGTGCCACCAATCTTATAATACTCAGCAGCAACAGTTGCAGCGCCAGCAATTATATCAGGATCAACAACTTCAGGAACCCCATCAAGTACATTCGCCGCATCAAGATCAACAGCAAACCAAGGTTCAATTGTGTTCAGCTACTCAGTCACAGCTTTCTCATTTACAGGCCTTAGGTTCAACGGGTTCTCAACAAACATATTCTGATATAGTTGGTAATCATATTAATACATCTAACAACAGTTCCACCATGCAAAGTCTCCTTAATTCATTTTCCCGTAATGAAACATCCACTTTCCTGAACATGCCTGAAACCAACTCTCTAGTGTCCCCTTCCTCATCATCAAAGCGTATTGCTCTAGAATCTCAGCTCCCTTCACGAACTCCGCACAGAGTGACACAGGCTGAAGATCTGATGGTGCCTAATACTAAGGTCTCAGATTTTTCCACTTTGTTTTCACCAAATCCTGGCAGAGAAGTTTTGGATTATCAAGCTGTAGCAGATAGCCAAAACAATGCGCTATTTGGAGTTAATGGTATGTCAAACCTGAAGGGTAATAGTTCGGAGAACGGATCTTTACCTGTGCCTTATGCTACCTCAACCTTCACAAATACAGTGGGTAGTGAGTATCCTGTTAATTCAGACATGACAACTTCAAGTTGTGTAGATGAATCTGGTGTCTTGCAGTCGTCAGAAAATGTGGATCAAGCAAACTCACTTACAGAAACCTTTGTGAAGGTGAGTGTATAATCACCTGTGAGAAACATGGAACCTTTTATTTAGTGATGAGTTAATGGCACATCTTTTTATGTTTAAAAAACCGTCTAAAAGTAGGGAATATTTGTCAATAATGTCTTGATTCACGTTTCTTGATTCTGGAAGGTTCACAAATCAAGGTCCTTTGGACGATCACTGGATATCTCCAAATTTAGCAGCTATAATGAGCTGCGTAGTGAGCTTGCTCGCATGTTTGGCCTTGAAGGCCTATTGGAGGATCCTGAGAGATCAGGCTGGCAGCTTGTATTCGTTGACCGTGAGAATGATGTTCTGCTCCTTGGTGATGACCCCTGGCAGTAAGTATCCAACCACTTGTTTTCTGTGGCAGGCTTGCTCCTACCACCCCATTTTTTTGGCGTTCCTTCTTTTTTTTTTGGAGAGGGGGTGGGGTGGTTATGTGAAGATTTTGCTCAAGTCAAATTATTATCATAACCAATAGTTCTGATTTTGAGGTTTTGGGGATAGTCTTCTGATGTTTCTTACAACTTACTAAAAATCAGTTTGGATTGGACCACCTCTAAAACCACTTGGAGGAAACAGCTACTTAGGCAAGTGACATCTCCAGTAACTTCATCAAAATAGATAGCTCGTAGGCACTTACTCTTTGGTTTGCATTTATTAACTTCCACAGGTTGTTAGTTTCTGCTCCTCTTTAGACATTATAAGCAGCTTTTGGTCTATTACTACTATTTGAAACTGATCGTAGTTTCCACTTAAAATACTGTCAATTGCATTGCTCAGCTACTTAAAGATATCAACTCGTTACATCATCATATTTCCCACTTACACATTTTCGAGTATGCTTTTACTATATACACTGACAATGTTGAATTCTTTTTGAACCATTATTCTGTCAATGCTATTGCATATATGTTAAACCTTTTAGTTATTACATCTTTAACTAATCTCTATCTTGCTACAGCGAGTTTGTGAACAGTGTTTGGTACATCAAGATACTCTCTCCACTTGAAGTGCAACAGATGGGCAAAGAGGGCATTGACCTTCCAAGTGCTGGCAAAACACAGAGGATTGCTAGCAATGGCAATGGCAATGGCTGCGATGATTTCATGAACCGGAACCACTCGTGCAATATTGTGAACGGGATACCCTTGGGGTCACTTGACTACTAATCTATGTTGCTTGGACACCCCCAAAATGTTGCCACACCCGTGTTGGATCCTCTAAAAATGCACTGCTTTTGGAGGATACAACATACACTCGTTGGTAATTTTGGCGAGTCCGAGCAACATAAGCTACTAATGAACAAGAACAACTAAGTGATCCCAAAGGTAAATGTACCATGTAGCCGCCATATCAGCAATTCTTTGTACCTTGTTCAATCAATGTCATTTTGTCATGCATCCTTCTACCTAAAAATGGGGTCAAGTCTCATTTGAACCTTGTAAACCAGATAGTTTTCAATGTAAATTATGTTTGTTATTCCTGAGGAAGACCTTCAGAGACAACTGTACAAATAGTGATACTAGCTGAAGCAATGGTTTCTACCTGTTATATTTTGATACTCTTGTTTCAAAATTGTCTTACTTTTCTTTTCAGTCTGTTAAAAAAGAATGTCTTTTTTTTTTGGCAACTATATGTTTAATTTTTCATATGAGATGTTTAAGATCATATGATTAAAGAACATTTTGGATAAGACAAAGACATTTTAATTTGGCTTCAATTGGCAATTAAACGCTTAAATTTTGAGTATACACATTTAGATATCTCAACTTCTTACTATTGTGTCAGTTGAACAATCCAACTTATAACAAAATGATCATCTAGGTACTTTTAAAATTTATGTGTATGTTAGGGCTAGGTGTCTGTGAGACATATTGGGTCGAGTTGGGGGGTTAAGTTATTAGTTTAGACAGGTTGAGGAGTCTAGATGTATATTCTCTAAGTAAGAGTGCTTATTAGTTAGATGAGACTAACTTTCAGTGTTAATGTGTTTTGCCTACATTTCTCATATCTTTAGTTTAAAATCACAAGATTTAAAATCTTTTTTATTTTCTTAAATTTTATGTCAAATCAAAATCAGATAAATTGAAACAGAGGGAATATAATATTATTGTCTTACTATAAAGCTACATAAACACTCAAGTCTAAAACAAGGACTGGTAGTTGCATCTGTTCTGTTCCTTAATGAATTTTGTACAAATATATTTACATCTACTCACATTGTGTTACTTTCAGTGCATCTAAGTTTGCATTGTTGTTAAGAGACACGACAGAACAAGAACAATGGAGAACCAACAGCCATTGCTAACTAGTGTACTTCACTCAACAGCTAAGTTATCAGACATATAATTGGACTAATCGAAGAGTTCTTGGAACACAAGAATGTGTCTTTCAAGTTGTTTGCTTGGGAATCAAGGCAACTTTGGCTCTTTCTGAGGCTATTATTATTGTCTTGATTTTTAACTACATGCTTGGCTTTGCCACACTTATGTTTGTTGGACATTTAGGTTCATTGGAGTTAGCTGGTGCTTCCATTGCTAGTGTGGGAATTCAAGGTCTTCCATTGAATTAAGTTAATTCTTTTACCCTATCTGTGTAGTAGTCTAACATGTGATAGCTGCAGGTTAGTTACGATTCTTACGAGTTCACTTGTTTTAGAGATTTACTTATAATTACCTTATAAGTATTCTGATTTTGTGGATATACTTTACACCGTCAGTAAGACAAAGGGTTATCCTGGTACACAAAGCATCCTGCATTCACGCAGGATCTAGGAAAGGGTGATGTTTTACCCCGTCGATGATATTGTTAAGTGTTTCATATAAATATCAATGCTACACTTATTATTTCAAATCTTGGATTTGCCTGTATCATATTGCTTTCGAACTTTGCAAATATTGGCATGTTTTGCTACTTGACTTTTAAGAGTTTTTGTAATTCTTCTGACAACAGATGGGCATGGCAAAGTAACAACATAGGCAAATGTGTAGGGTGATTATCATTAAGAGTTGAGTATGCATTGTAATATTTTTCATCTTGAGTTCTTTCTAACGAGTGAACGCGTTAAAACCAACTTGTATTCATTACTTGCTCGGGAGAGGGAGAGTGATTAGGAAAAGATAATCACAACAAAGATTCGAAGGAACATAACTTCGTTTAAGAACTTGAGCCTGGAAAGGGATAGTTTCTGAGATTAAAAGCAAGGGTTAATAGGGTATACTACCGAGACCAAGAGGTGAGAATGAACTACATCTAATAGGACCGGGAGGAGTTTAGATATGCATAACTTGCTAGATTTTGCATGCAATACATTGAATCGATATCACTAATACGAGACGGTTACCGAGTTACATGTCATGGGGAACTCGATCCTGATGTCCTTCTCACATTGTTTTCAATCGAAGTCTTGTTTACTCTGCTACTACACATAGTGTTAAGTATTACCAATTCACAAATTACAACCCCAATCTTTATTCTGTGCATTTTTATTTCTTGGAAATAAAGACTATTTGACAATAGCAGCTTTATGCTTCTTAAAGGAGTGTAAGTTTGGGCATATCATGTTAGCCCACAATTTTTTTAGGTTCCGACGCTTCGGGCCAATTTTTTAAAGAAAACTTTTTGGAATCATTCGTAACGATGTCGCTAATAATTCTAGTAGGTCCGAGTTACTTCTTATGGCGTTTAGGAGTATTTTAGGGGCCACACAATAGGAATTAGATGCTTATCTCAGTTTTTCATGTGTTATAGCCCACATATTATCTCAGGTAATTTCGACAATTTTTTTGTAGATGTTAGCCCATGGATTCTGGGGTTGCCGGGGTTTCGGGTCTAATTTTTCTAAAAAATTATACAAATTTGTCCGTAACGAGCCCGTCAAGAGTCCCAGTAGGCCCGGTAGCACCGAACGACGCTTGAGAGCATTTTATATTCTAGATTAGAAAATATACGATTTCGGTAGTTTTTTGTGGGTGTTAGCCCACAGATTCTGAGGCTGCCGAGGCTTTGGGTCTAATTTTCTTGAAATATTATACAAACCCATCTGTAACGATCCCACCAAGAGTCCCAATATGCCCGGCATCACCGGACGACGCTTGAGAGCATTTTATGGGGTCTGAAATAGAAAACAGGAGATTTCAGTAGTTTTTGTGGGTGTTAGCCCACAGATTCTGGGGCTGCCGGGGCTCTGGGATAATTTTTCGCACGCCTGGTTGGATTTTATGGGCCAAGCAACAGGAAGCATGCAATTTCGTCAGTTTTTCGTGAGTGTTAGCCCACGGTTCCTGGCAGAACCCAGAGTTCGGGGTCAACTTTCTCGAAAAATTACACTGACCCTTCCGTAACGAGCACGACAAAAGCCCCAGGTGGCCCAGCGGCGCCGCAGGACGTTTGGTAGGATTTTATGGGTCAAGCAATAGGAAATAGACAATTTCAGAAGTTTTTCATGGGTGGTTCCTGGCGCTGCTCAGGGCTCGGGGCCAACTTTCCTGAAAAATTATACCGGGGGTCCGTAATGAACCCGTCAAGAGTCTAGGTAGCCCCGCCGGGTTGGAGATCGCCTGGTAGGATTTTATGGACCAAGGAATAAGAAATAGACGATTTCAACTATTTTTCGTGGGTATTAGCCCATGGTTCCTGGCACTGCCCGGGGCTCGGGACCAACTTTCTTGAAATATCATACTGAGGGGTCCATAACGAGCCCGACAAGATCCCAGGTGGCCCGACGGGGTTGGAGATCGCCTAGTAGGATTTTATGGGCCAAGAAACAGGATACATGCTATTTCAGTAGTTTTTAGTAGGTGTTAGCCCACGGTTACTGGCACTGCTCGGGGCTCGGGCCAACTTTTCCAAAATATTATACTGAAGGATTCGTAATGAGCCCTGCAAGAGCCCCGAGTGGCCTGGCGGGGTTGGAGATCGCCTGGTAGGATTTTATGGGCCAATGAACATGAGACAAATGATTTGGGCAGTTTTTTGTGGATGCCACGGTTCCTGGCGCTGCGCAGGGCTCGGGGCCAACTTTCTTGAAATTTATATCGAGGGGCCCATAACGAGCCCCGCAAGAGGCCCAGGTGGTCCGATGGGGTTGGAGATCGCCTGGTAGGATTTTATGGGCCAAAGAACCGGAAACATGCGTTTTTTTACAATTTTCCGTGGAGTTTAGCCCATGGTTCCTAGCGCTGCTTGATGCTCGGGGCCAACTTTCCCAAAAAATTATACCGAGGGGTCCGTAAAAAGCCCAAAAAGAGGCCTTGGTGGCCTAGTGGAGTTAGAGATCACCTGGTAGAATTTTATGGGCCAAGGAAAGGAAATAGGCGAATTCAAAAGTTTTTTGTGGGTGTTAGCCCATAGTTCCTGGCGCTGCCGGGGGCTCAGAGCCAACTTTCCAGAAAAATTATACTGAGGGTTCCGTAACGAGCCCAACAAGTGGCCCAGGTAGTCCAACGGGGTTGGAGATCGCATGAAAGGATTTTATAAGCTAAGGAACACGAAACAAGGGATTTTTGCAATTTTTCATGGGTGTTAGCCCATGGTTCCTGGCGGTGCCCGGGGATCGGGGCCAACTTTCCAAAAATATTATATCGAGGGGTCCGTAACGAGCTCGGAAAGAGGCCCAGGTGGCCCAACGCGATTGGAGATCTCTTAGTAGGATTTTAGGGGCCAAGGAACAAGAAACATACAATTTTGACAGTTTTTGGTGGGTATCAGCCCACGGTTTCTGGCGCTGCCTGGTGCTCGGGGCCAACATTCCCAAAACATTATATCGAGGGTTCTATAACAAGCTCGGAAAGAGGCCTAGGTGGACTGGTGGGGGTGGAGATCGCCTAGTAAGATTTTATGGACCAAGAAAAAGGAAACAGACGATTTTAATAATTTTTTGTGGGTGTTAACCCACGGTTCCTGGCATAGCTCGGGACTCGGGGCCAACTTTATCGAAAAATTATATTGAGGGTTCTGTAATAAGTGTGGCAAGAGGGCAAGTGGCCCAGCGGGGTTAGAGATTTACTGGTAGGATTTTATGGGCCAAGGATTAGGAAACAGATAATTTTAGCAGGTTTTTGTGGGTGTTAGCCCACGGTTCCTGACACTGTCCGGGGCTCGGGGCCAAGTTTCTTATTAAATTATACCCAGGGGTTCGTAACGAGCTCAGAAAGAGGCCCAAGTGACCCAACACACTTGGAGATCTCCTAGTAAGATTTTATGGGCCAAGGAACAACAAACAAGCAATTTCAACTATTTTTCGTGGGTGTTAGCCCACGGTTCCTAGCGCTAACTGGGACTCGGGGCCAACTTTCTAAAACAATTATACCGAGGGGTCCGTAAGGAGCCCGACAAGAGGCCCAGGTGGTTCGGCAGGGTTTGAGATCGTCTGGTAGAATTTTATAGGCCAAGGAACTGGAAACATGTGATTTCGATAGTTTTTTGTGGGTGTTAGCCCAGGGTTCTTGGCGCTGCCCGAGGCTCGGGGCCAACTTTCCTAAAAAATTATATCGAGGGGCATGTAACGAGCCCATCAAGAGGCCTAGGTGGTCCGGTGGGGTTGGAGATTGCCCGGTAAGATTTTATGGGCCAAGGAACCGTAAAAAGGTGATTTTTACAGTTTTTCATGGGTGTTAACCCACGGTTCCTGGTGCTGCCCAGGGCTCAGAGCCAACTTTTTAAAAATATTATATTGAGGGGTTCGTAAAGAGCCTGGCAAGAGACCTAGGTGTCCTGACAGGGTTGGAGATCGCTTGGTAGGATTTTATCGGCCAAGGAACAAGAAATAAATAATTTTGGGAATTTTTTGTTGATGTTAGCCCATGGTTCCTTGCGCTGTGAGGGGCTCATGGCCAACTTTCCTGAAATAGTATACCAAGGGGTCTGTCAATAGCCCAGAGAGAGTCCTAGGTGCTCGACGGGGTTTGTCGATCGCCTGGTAGGATTTTATGGGCCATAGACAGGAAATAAACAATTTTGGCAATTTTTTCATGGGTGTTATCCCACGATTCCTGGCGCTGCCCGATGCTCAGGGCCAATTCTGAAAAATTATACCTAGGGGTCCGTAACGAGCCCGTCAAGAGGCCAGGTTGGCCAGCGGGGTTGGAGATCGCCGAGTAGGATTTTCTGGGGCAAGGAACAGGAAACAGGCGATTTCAACCATTTTTCATAGGTATTAGCCCACTGTTCTTGGCACTACTTGAGGCTCGGGGGCAACTTTCCCAAGAAATTATATCGAGGCATCCGTAATGAACCCGATAAGAGGCCCAGGTGTACCAGTGGATTGGACATCGCCTCGTAGGATTCTATGGGCCAAGGAACAAGAAACAAGAAACAAACGATTTCAATAGTTTTTTGTGGGTGTTAGCCCATGGTTCCTGGTGCTGCCCGGGGCTCGGGGCCAACTTTCCCAAAAAATTATACCGAGGGGTTTGTAAGGAACCTATCAAGAGGCCCAGGTGGCCCGACGGGATTGGAGGTTGTCTGGTAGAATTTTATGGGCCAAGGAACAGGAAATAGACCATTTTCATAGTTTTTCATGGGTGTTAGCCCACGACTCCTAGCGCTGCATAGGGCTCGGGGCCAAGTTTCCCAAAAATTTATACCGAGGGGTTCGTAACGAGCCCGACAAGAGGCCCAGGTGTCCTAGCAGGGTTGGAGATCGCTTGGGAGGATTTTATGGGCCAAGGAACAAGAAATATGTGATTTCGATAGTTTTTCATGGGTAGGGTTCCTGACGCTGCCCGGGGGCTCGATGCTAACTTTCTAAAAAACTAATACCGAGGGGTCCATAACGAGCCTGGAAAGAGGCTCAGGTGTCCCAACGGTATTGGAGATCGCTTGGTAGAATTTTATGGACCAAGGAACAAGAAACAAGTAATTTTGATAGTTGTTTATGGCTATTAACCCACAGTTCCTGGCGCTGCCCGGGGATCGGGGCCAACTTTCTCAAAGAATTATACCGAAGGGTCCATATAGAGCCAGGAAAGAGGATCAGGTGGCCCGACGGGGTTGAAGATGGCCTAGTAGGAATTTATGAGCCAAGAAATAGGAAACATGCGATTTGGGCAGTTTTTCGTGGGTGTTAGCCCACGATTCCTGGCACTACCCAGGGCTCGGGGCCAACTTTCCCAAAAAATTATACTGAGGGGTCCGTAATGAGCCAGTAAAGAGGCCTCGGTGTCCCAATGGGGTTGGAGATGGCCTGGTAGGATTTTATGGAATAAGGAACAAGAAACAAACGATTTTAGTAGTTTTTCATGGGTGTTAGTCCACGATTCCTAGCACTACTCGGGCCTCAAGGCCAACTATCTCGAAAGATTATACCGAGGGGTCTGTAATAAGCCAAACAAGTGGCCTAGGTGGCCCAACAGGGTTGAAGATAGCTTGGTAGGATTTTATTGGCCAAGGAATGGGAAACAATCGATTTCGACAGAGTTTCATGGGTGTTAGCCCACAGTTCCTGGCGCTGCCTGGGGCTAGAGGCTAACTTTCTTAAAATATTATACCGAGGGGTTCATAATTAGCCATGCAAAAGGCCCAGGTGGCCCGCAGGGGTTGGAGATTGCCTGGTAGGATTTTATAGGCCAAGGAACAAGAAATAAATGATTTGGGTTATTTTTCATGGGTGTTAGCCCACGATTCCTAGCATTGCCCGGGTCTCGAGGATAACTTTCCCAAAATATTATACCTAATGATCCGTATAGAGCCTAGCAAGAGGCCCAGGTGACCCAATGGGGTTTAAGATGGCATGGTAGGATTTTATGGGCCAAGGAATAGGAAATAGGCAATTTTGGGTAGTTTTTCGTGTGTGTTAATCCACGGTTCCTAGCGCTGCCTGGGGCTCGGGGCCAACTTTCCCAAAAATTATATCGAGGGGTCTGTAACGATCTAGGCAAGAGGCCCAGTTGTCCCAACGGGGTTGGAGATGACCTGGTAGGATTTTATGAGTCAAGGAAGAGGAAACAGGTGATTTGGACAATTTTTCATTTCTGTTAGCCCGCGGTTCCTGGCGCTGCCCTGGGCTCGGTGCCAACTTTTCCAAAATATTATACCGAGGGCTCCATAACAAGCCCGGCAAGTGGCCGAGGTGTCCTGGTGGGGTTGGAGATGGTTTGGTAGGATTTTGTGGGCCAAAGAACAAGAAAAAGGCGATTTGGGTAGTGTTTCATAGGTGTTAGCCTATGCTTTCTGGTGCTGCTCGAGGCTCGGGGCTAACTTTCTCGAAAATTTATATCGAGGGGTCCGTAACGAGCCAAGCAAAAGGCTCAGATGGTTCGACAGGGTTGGAGATGGCCTGGTAGGATTTTATGGGCCAAGGAACAGGAAATAGACAATTTCGACAGTTTTTTGTAGGTGTTAGGCCATGGTTCCTGGCGCTACTCGGGGATTGGAGCTAACTTCCCAAGCCAGGAAAGACACCAAAGACGTCCGACGGGGTTGGAGTTGGCCTGGTAGGATTTTATGGGCCAAGGAACATGAAACAAACGATTTGGGTAATTTTTTGTGGGTGTTAGCCCACGGTTCCTGGCGCTACCCGGGGCTCGAGGCCAAATTTCTCAAAATATTATACTGAGGGGTCAGTAATGAGCTAGGCAAAAGTATCAGGTGGCCCGACAGGGTTGGATATGGCCAGGTAGGATTTTATGGGCCAAGGAAAAGGAAACACGTGATTTGGGTAGTTTTTTGTTGGTGTTAGCCCACGGTTCCTGGTGCTGCCGGGGGCCCAGGGCTAGCTTTCTCAAAATATTATTCCAAGGGGTCCATAATGAGCCAGGCAAGAGGCCCAGGTAGCCCAGCGGGGTTGGAGATGGCCTGGAAGGATTTTATGGGCCAAAAAACAGGAAATAGGTGATTTCAACAGTTTTCGTAAGTGTTCGCCTACGATTCCTAGCACTGCCCGGGGCCAACTTTTTTGAAAAGTTACACCAAGATGTCCGTAAAGATCTAGGAAAAAGGCCGAGGTGTCCCGGCGGGGTTGGAGATGACCTATATGATTTTATGGGCCAAAGAACGGGAAACAAATAATTTTAGCAGTTTGTTGTGTGTGTTAGCCTATGGTTCCTGGCGTTGCTAGAGGCTCGGGGCCAACTTTCCAAAAAAGTTATACCGAGGGGTCCTTAATGAGCCATGCAAGAGGCCCAGGTGGCCTGGCTGGAATGGTGATGGCCTGGTAGAATGTTATGGGCCAAAGAACAGGAAACAAGAGATTTTTATAGTTTTTCGTAGGTGTTAACTCACGGTTTCTGGCACTGCCCAAGTCTCGGGGCCAACTTTCCCAAAATAATTTATCGAGGGATTTGTAATGAGCCAGGAAAGAGGACCAGGTGTCCTGGTGGGGTTGGAGATGACCTGGTAGGATTTTATAGGCTAAGGAATAGGAGATAGGCAATTTGGACAATTTTTCGTGGGTGTTAGCCTACGGTTCCTGGCGTTGCCTGGGGCCCGGGGCCAAATTTCTAAAAATATTATACCGAGGGGTCTATAATGAGCCAAGAAAGAGGACCAGGTGGCCCAGTGGGGTTGGAAATGGAATGGTTGGATTTTATGAACCAAGAAACAGGAAACAGACAATTTCGGAAGTTTTTCATTAGCCCACAGTTCCTGGCGCTGCCTAGGGCTAGAGGCTAACTTTCTTGAAATTTTATACTGAGGGGTATGTAACAAGCTAGGAAAGAGTCCTAGGAGTGCCAGAGGGTTTGGAGATGGCGAAGGATTTTATGGGCCAAGGAACTGAAAACAAACGATTTGGGTTATTTTTCATAGATGTTAGCCCATGGTTACTTACGCTGCTCGAGGTAAGGTCCAAATTTATCGAAACATTATTCTGAGATATCTGTAACAAGTCAGGCAAGAGGCCCAGGTGGTCCGGCGAGGTTGGAGATTTCCATATAGGATTTTATGGGCCAAGGAAAAAGAAACATGATTTTTAGGTAGTTTTTTGTGGGTGTTAGCCCACGGTCCTTGGCACTGCCCGAGGCCCAGGGCTAACTTTCCCAAAAAATTATACCAAGGGGTTCATAACAAGCCAAGCAAGAGGCCCAGGTGGTCCGGCAGGTTTAGAGATGGCTTGGTAAAAATTTTATGGGCTAAGGAACAAAAAACAAGCAATTTGGGCAGTGTTTCATGGGTGTTAGCCCACGGTTCCTGATGCTGCCCGGGTCTAAGGGCCAACTTTCCCAAAAAATAATACCGAGGGGTCTATAACGAGCCAAGCAAGAGGCCTAGGTGGCTCGACAGGGTTGGAGATGGCTTGGTAGGATTTTATGTGCCAAGAAAAAGGAAACAAATGATTTGAGAAGTTTTTCGTGGGTGTTACCCTATAGTTCCTGGTGCTTCCTAGGGCTCAGGGCCAATATTCCCAAAATATTCTACTAAGGGGTACGTAACGTGCTAGGTAAGAGTCCCAAGTGGCTCGGCGGGGTTGAAGATGGCCTGGTAGGATTTTATGGGCTAAGGAACAAGAAACAGGCTATTTGGGCTGTTTTCCATGGGTGTTAGCCTACGGTTCCTGGCGCTGCCCGGGGCTCGGATCCAACTTTCCCAAAAATTTATATTGAGGGGTCTGTAACGAGCTAGGCAAGAGGCCCATATAGCCCAACAGGGTTGGAGATGGCCTGGTAGGATTTTATGGGCCAAGGAAAAGGAAACAGGCAATTTGGGCAATTTTTCGTGGGTGTTAGGCCACGGTTCCTGGCGTTTCCCGGGGCCACTTTTCCTAAAACCTTATACTTAAGTATCCGTAATGAGCCAGGTAAGAGGCCCAGGTGGCTTGACGGGGTTAGAGATGGCCCAGTAGGATTTTAAGGGCTAAAGAACTGGAAATAGGCGATTTAGGCAGCTTTTTGTGAGTGTTAGCCCACGGTTCCTGGCGCTGCCCGGGGATCGGGGCTAACTTTCCTAAAACAATATACCAAGGGGACTATAACAAGACAAGCAAGAGGCCTAGGTTGGCTGGCGGGGATGAAGATGGCCTGATAGGATTTTATGGGCTAAGGAATAGGAAACATGTGATTTAGAGAGTATTTCGTGGGTGTTAACTCACGATTCCTAGCGCTACCTGGGGCTTGGGGACAACTTTCTCAAACAATTATGCCAAGGGGTCCGATAAAGAGCTAGGAAAGAGGCCCAGGTGGCCTGACTGGGTTTAAGATGACCTGGTAGGATTTTATGGGCAAAGGAACAGAAAATAATCAATTTCGGCAGTTTTTTATGGGTGTCAACCCATGGTTCCTGGCATTGCCCGAGGATCAAGGTAAACTTTTCCAAAAAATTATATTGAAGGGTCCATAACGAGCCAGGCCAGAGGCCCAGGTGTCCTAGCGGGGTTGGAGATGCATGGTAGGATTTTATGATCCAAGGAACAGGAAATAGGTGATTTGGGTAATTTTTTGTGGGTGTTAGCCCACGGTTCATGGCGCTACTCGAGGCTCGGTGCCAACATTCCCAAAATATTATACCGAGGGGTCCGTAACAAGCCAGGCAAGAGGCCCAGGTAGCCTGGCAGGGTTGGAGATGGTCTGGTAGGAATTTATAGGCCAAGGAATAGGAAACATGCAATTTTGGTAGTTTTTAGTAGGTGTTAACCCACTATTTCTGGTGCTGCTCTGGGCTCGGGGCCAACTTTTCCAAAAACATATACCGAGTGGTCCGTAACGAGCCAGAAAAGTGGCCCAAGTGGTCCAGCGGGGTTGGAGATAGCCTGGGCTGATTTTATGAGGATAAGGAACATGAAACATGTAATTTGGGCAGTGTTTTGTGGGTATTAGCTCACGATTCCTAGCGTGGCCTGGGGCTTGGGGACAACTTTCCCAATAAATTATACCGAGGGGTCCGTAAATATCCATGAAAGAGGCCCAGGTGCCCTAGTGCAATTGAAGATGGCCTGGTAGGTTTTTATGGGCCAAGGAACAAGAAACTATTGATTTCGACAGTTTTTTATGAGTGTTAACCCACGGTTCCTGGCACTGACCAGGGCTCGGGGCCAACTTTCCCAAAAAAATTATACTAAGGGATTCGTAACGAGCCAGTAAAGAGGCCTAGGTGTCCCAACGGGGTTAGAGATGGACTGGTAGGATTTTATGGGTCAAGAAAGAGGAAATAGATAATTTGGGCAATTGTTTTTGGGTGTTAGTCCACGGTTCCTGGCGCTGCCCGGGGCTCGGCGTCAAATTTTCCAAAATATTATATCGAGGGATCCATAACAAGCCAGACAAGAGGTCCAGGTGGCCTGGCGAGGTTGGAGATGGCTTGGTAGAATTTTATAGGCCAAGGAATAGTAAACAGGCAATTTGGACAGTTTTTCATGGGTGTTAGCTCACGATTCCTAGCACTGCCCGGGGCTCGGGGAGAACTTTCCTAAAAAATTATACCGAGGGGTTCATAACAAGCTAGGCATGAGGCGCAGGTGTCTCGACAGGGTTGGATATGGTCTGGTAGGATTTTATGGGCCAAGGAACACGAAATAGGTGATTTTGGCAGTTTTTCATGGGTGTTAGCCCACGGTTCGTGGCGCTGCCCGGGGCTTGGGGACAACTTTACCCAAATATTATACTGAGTGGTCCATAACGAGCAAGGCAAGAGGACCAAGTAGGCCAGCGGGTTTGGAGATGGCCTGGCAGGATTTTATGGACCAAGAAACAAGAAACAAGAAACAAGCGATTTGATAAGGTTTTTGTGGGTGTTAGCCTATGATTCCTGGCACTGCCCATTTTTCAGGGCCAACTTTTCAAAAATATTATATTGAGGAGTCCGTAATAAGCTAGGAAAGAGGCCCAGGTTGGCTGGTGGGGTTAGAGATGGCCTGGTAATACTTTATGGGTCAAGGAATAGGAAATAAGTGATTTGGGTAGTTTTTCATGGGTGTTAGCCCACGGTTTCTGGCTCTGCTCAGGGCTCGGGTAACACTTTCCCAAATAGTTATACCAAGAGGTAGGTAACGAGTCAGGCAAGAGGACCAAGTCGCTTAGTGAGGTTGGAGATGGCCAGGTAGGATTTTATGGGCCAAGGAACAGGAAATAGGCTATTCGGGCAGTTTTTCGTGGGTGTTAGCCGACAGTTCCTTGCGTTGCCCAAGGACAACTTTCTTAACAAATTAAACCAAGCGGTCTTTAACGAGCCAGGTAAGAGGCCCAAGTGGCTCAATAATGTTGGAGATGACCTGGTAGGATTTTATGGGCTAAGGATTAGGAAACAAACGATTTGGACAATTTTTTGTGGGTGTTAGCCCACGGTTCCTGGTGTTGCCCGGGGCTCGGAGATAACTTTCTTGAAAAATTATACGAAGGGTCAGTAACGATCCAGGCAAGAGGTCCAGGTGGGCCGGCAGGGTTGGTGATGGCCTGATAGGATTTTATGGGCCAAGAAATAGAAAATAGGCGATTTGGGTAGTTTTTTGTGGGTGTTAGATCACGGTTCCTAGCCCTGCCCAAGGCTCGGGGACAACATTGCCAAAATATTATCTCAAGGGGTTATAACGAGCCAAGAAAGAGTCCCAGGTGACCCGTTAGGGTTGGAGATGGCCTGATAGGAGTTTATGGGCCCAGGAACAAGAAACAAACGATTTGGGCAGTTTTTTGTAGGTGTTAGCCCACGGTTCCTGGCGATGCCTAAGGATCGGGGCCAATTTTCTCAAAATATTATACCAAAGGGTCCGTAACGAGCCAGAAAAGAGGCCAAGGTGGCCCAGTGGTGTTGGAGATGGCCTAGTAGGATTTTATGAGACAAGGAATAGGAAATAAACGATTTTGGTAATTTTTCGTGGGTGTGAACCCACGATTCCTGGCGTTGCTCGGGGCTCAGGGCCAAATTTCCCAAAATATTATATCGAGGAGTCCGTAACAAGCCAGGAAAGAGGCCTAGGTGGCCCGGCGGGGTGGGAGATGGACTTCTAGGATTTTATGGGCAAAGGAAAAGGAGACAACGATTTGGGTAATTTTTCGTGAGTGTTAGCCCATGATTCTTGGCGCTGCTTGGGGTCTAATTTCCCAAACAAATGTGCCAAGGGGTCCGTAATGTGTCAATATAGAGGCCCAGGTGGCTCGACATAGTTTGACATGGCTTGGTTGGATTTTATGGGCCTAGAAAAAGGAAACATGTGATTTAGGTAGTTTTTCATGGGTGTTAGCCCACGGTTCATGGCGCTGCCCGTGGCTCGAGAATAACTTTCTCAAGAAAGTATATCAAGGGGTCCATAACGAGCCATGCAAGAGGCTCAAGTGACCCGGCGGGGTTGGAGATTGCCTGGTAGGATTTTATGGACCAAGGAACAGAAAATAAGCGATTTGGGTAGTTTTTCGTTGGTGTTGGACCACTTTCTCGGTGCTGCTCGGGGTCGGGGCCAAATTTCCTGGAATATTATACTGAGGGGTCTATAATGAGCCAGGCAAGAGGCCGAGGTGATCTGGTGGGGGGTTGGATATGGCTTGGTAGGATTTTATGGATCAAGGAAAAGGAAATAGACGATTTGGCCAGTTTTTCATGGGTGTTAGCCCACGGTTCTTGGAGCTGCCTGGGGCTCGGGGACAACTTTCCAAAAACCTTATACCCAGAGGTCCTTAACGAGCCAACCAAGTGGCCTGGCGGGGTTGGACAAGGCCTTGTAGGATTTTATGGGCCAAGGAACAGGAAACAAGCAATTTTGGCAGTTTTTCGTGGATGTTAGCCCACAGGTCTTGGCGCTGCTTGGGGATTGGGGATAACTTTCTCAAAATATTACACTGAAGAGTCCATAACGAGCCAGGAAAGAGGTCCAAGTGTCCCGACGGGGTTGGAGATGGCCTAGTAGGATATTATGGGTTAAGGAAAAGGAAAATAAAAAAGGCAATTTCAATAGTTTTTTATGGGTGTTAGCCCACGGTTCCTTGCACTGCCAGGGGCTCGGGGTTAAATTTTTTGAAAACTTATACCGAGGGGTTCATAACAAGCCAGGAAAGATGCCCATGTAGTTTGGCGAGGTTGGAGATATCCTGGTAGGATTTTATGGGCCAAGGAATAGGAAATAGATGATTTGGGCAGATGTTTGTGTCTGTTAGACCAGGTTCTATGCATTTCTCGGGGCTAAATTTTCCAAAACATTATACCGAGGGGTCTGTAACGAGCTAGGTAAGAGTCCTAGGTGGCCCGGTGGGGTTGTAGATTGCCTGGTAGGATTTTATGGGCCAAGGAATAAGAAATATGTGATTTGGGTAGTTTTTCATTGGTGTTAGCCCATGGTTCCTGGCTGACTGGGCTCGGGTCCAACTTTCCCGAAAAATTATACCTAGGGGTCTATAATGAGCAAGGCAAGAGGCACAGGTGGCCCGGCGGGGTTGGAGATGGCCTGGTATGATTTTATAGGCCAAGGAACAGGAAACATGCGATTTGGGCAGTTTTTCATTGGTGTTAACCTATGGTTCCTGGCGCTGCCCCAGGATCGGGGCATACTTTCCAGAAAAGTTATACCGAGGCAGCTGTAACAAGCCAGGAAAGAGTCCAAGGTTACCCGGCGGGGTTGGAGATGGCCTGGTAGGATTTTATGGGCCAAAAAAGAGGAAACATGTGATTTCAACAGTTTTTCGTGGGTGTTAGCCCACAGTTCTGGCGCTGCGCAGGGCTCGGGGTCACGTTTCCTGATACATTATACCGAGGGGTCCTTAACAATCCACGTAATAGGCCATGTGGCCCAGCGGGGTTAGAGATGACCTGGTAGGATTGTATGGGCCAAGGAACAGGAAACAAACAATTTTGACAGTTTTTCGTGGGTGTTAGCCCACAATTCCCAGGGCTGCCCGGGGTTCGGAGACAACTTTCCTAAAAAATTATAACGAGGGGTCCGTAAAGAGCCAGACAACAGGCCATGGTGGCTTATCGGGGTTGATGATGGCCTAATAAGATTTTATGGGCTAAGGAATAGAAAAAAACAATTTCGATAGTTTTTTATTGGGTTTAGCCCATAGTTTCTGACATTTCTTGGGGCCCGGTGCCAACTTTCCCAAAATATTATTCCAAGGGGTCTGTAACGAGATAGGAAAGAGGCCCATGTGGGCTGACAGGGTTGAAAATGTCCTGGTAGGGTTTTATGGGCCAAGAAAATGGACATAGGTGATTTGGGAATTTTTTCGTCAGTGTTAGCCCACAGTTCCTAGTGCTGCTCGGGGATCGAGGCAGTCTTTCTAGAAACATTATATCGAGGGGTCCATAACGAGCCACGCAAGAGGCCCAGGTGGCCTGGCGGGGTTGAAGATGGCCTGGGAGGATTTTATGAGTCAAGGAACAGGAAATAGGTGATTTCAGTAGTTCTTCGTTGGTGTTAGCCCACGGTTCCTGACAATGCTCAAGGCTCGTGGACAAATTTCTTAAAACATTATACCGAGAGGTCCAAAACATTCTAGATAAGAGTCCCAGGTGGCCCGACGGGGTTAGAGATGTCCTGGTAGGATTTTATGGGCCAAGGAACAGGAAACAAGTGATTTGGGAAGTTTTTTATGGGTGTTAGCTCATGGTTCCTAGCGCTGCCCAGGGATTAAGGACAACCCGCCAAAAAAATTATACCGAGGGGTCTGTAACGATCTAGGCAAGAGGCCCAGGTGGCCCGGTGGTGTTGTAGATGGATTGGTAGGATTTTATGAGGTAACGAATTGGAAATAGATGATTTGGGTAGTTTTTCGTGGGTGTTAGCCCATGGTGCCTGGTGCTGGCCAGGGCTCGGGGCCAACTTTCCCAAAAGGTTATACCGAGGGGTTCGTAATGAGCCAGGCAAGAGACCCAATGGGTCGACGCGGTTAGAGATGTCCTGGTAGGATTTTATGGTCCAAGGAAATGAAAAAAGGCAATTTGGGAAGTTTTTTGTGGGAGTTAGCCCACGATTCCTGGCACTGCCCGGGACTTACTTTCCCAAAAAATTATATCGAGGGGTCCGTAATGAGCTAGTCAAGAGTTCCAGGTGGCCCGACGGGTTTGGAGATGGATTGGTAGGATTTTATGCTTCAAGAAAAAGAAAACAGACGATTTAAACACTTTTTCGTGTGTATTAGCCCATGGTTCCTAGCGCTGCCCGGGGCTCGGGGCCAACTTTCCCAAAACATTATACCGAGGGGTCCAAAACGAGCATGGAAAGAGACCCAGGTGGCCCAGCAGAATTGGAGATGACCTGGTAGGATTTTATGAGCCAAAGAACAGGAAATAGTCGATTTCAAAAGTTTTTCATGGGTGTTAGCCCATTTTTCCTGGAGCTGCCCGGGGCTCGAGGACGACTTTCCCAAAAATTTATTCTGAGGGGTCCGTAATGAGCCAAGCAAGAGGCCTAGGTGGACCCACAGGGTTGGAGATGGCCTGATAGGATTTTATAAGCCAAGGAACAGGAAATATTGGATTTTGCCAATTTGTTTTGGGTGTTAGCCTATGGTTCCTGGTGCTGCCGGGGCTCGGGGACAATTTTCCTAAAGCATTATACTGAGGGATCAGTAACATGCAAGTCAAGAGGCCTAGGTGGCGCGACGGGGTTGGAGATGGTCTGGGGTGATTTTATGGGCCAAGAAATAGGAAACAGGCGATTTGGGCAGTTTCTCGTAGGTGTTAACCCACGGTTCTCGGTGCTGTCCAGGGCTCAGGCCCAACTTTCTTAAAACATTATACTGAGAGATCCTTAAAGAGCTAGGCAAGAGGCCCAGGTGGCCCAACGGGGTTGGAGATGGCCTGGTAGGATTTTTATGGGCTAAGGAACTGGAAAAGGCAATTTTGTTAGTTTTTCATGGGTGTTAGCCCACAATTGTGGATGTTGCCAGGGGACCCGGGCTAAATTTCCCAAAAAAGTATTTTGAGGTATCCTTAACGAGTAAACAAAGAGGCCCAAGTAGGCCAACGGGGTTGGAGATGGCCTGGTAGGATTTTATGGGCCAAGGAACAAGAAACAAACGATTTGGATAATTCTTTTATGGGTGTTAGCATGCGGTTCCTAGCCCTGTTCGGGGATCGGGGACAAATCTCCTAAAAATTTATACCGAGAGGTCTGTAACTATCCAAGCAAGAGGTCCATGTTTGCCGTAGGGGTTGGAGATGGCCTGGTAGGATTTTATGGGCCAAGGAACAGGAAACAAACAATTTGGGCAATTTTTCATGGGTGTTAGCCCACGATTTCTAGCGCTGCCCAGGGATTGGGGCCAACTTTTCTGAAAAGTTATACCGAGGAGTCCTTAATAAGTCAGGAAAGAGGCTTAAGTGGCCCAATGGGGTTGGAGATGGCCTGGTAAGATTTTATGTGCTAAGGAACAGGAAACAAGAGATTTCGATAGTTTTTTGTGAGTGTTAGCCCATGGTTCTTAGTGCTGCCCAGGGCTCGGGGACAACTTTTCCAAAACATAATAACGAGGAGTCAGTAATGAGAAAGAAAAGAGTCTAAGGTGGCTCAGCGGGGTTGGAGATGGCCTGGGGTGATTTTATGGGCCAAGGAATAGGAAACAGGCGATTTGGACAGTTTCTCGTAGGTGTTAGCCCACGGTTCCTGGCGCTGCCCAGGGCTCGGGGCTAACTTTCCTAAAATATTATATCGAGGGGTCCTTAAAGAGCTAGGCAAGAGGACCAAGTGGCCTGATTGGGTTCGAGATGGCCTGGTAGGATTTTATGGGCTAAGGAACTGGAAAAAAATGATTTTGACTGGTTTTTTTGGGTGTTAGCCCATAGTTCCTGATGCGTCTTGGGGCTCAAGGCTAACTTTTTCAAAATATTATACCAAGGGGTCCGTAACGAGCCACACAATAGGTCCAGGTGGCCTGGTGGGGTTGCAGATGGCCTGGTAGGATTTTATGAGCCAAGGAACAGGAAATAGGCAATTTTGACAGTTTTTCGTGGGTGTTAGCCCATGGTTCGTGGCACTGTCCATGCATCGGGGCCAACTTTCTCGAAACATTATACCGAGAAGTCCATAACGAGCATGGCAAGAGTCCCGATGGGGTTGGATATGGACTGGTAGGATTTTATGGGCCAAGGAACAGGAAACATGCAATTTAGGATATTTCTTGTGGGTGTTAACCCACGGTTCTTGGTGCAGCACGGGGATCATGGCCAACTTTCCTAAAAAATTAAACTGAGGGGTCCGTAACGATCCAGAAAAGAGGTCCAGGTGGCCCGGTGGGGTTAGAGATGGCCTTGTAGGATTTTATAGGCTAAGGAAAAGGAAAGAAGAGATTTGGGTAGTTTTTTGTAGGTGTTAGCCCATGGTTATTGGTGCTGCGTGGGCTCAGCGATAATTTTTTCAAAAACTTATACCGAGGGGTCCGTAAAAAGCCAGGCAAGAGGCACAGGTGAGCCGAATAAGTTGGAGATGGCCTGGTAGGATTTTATGGGCCAAGGAATAGGAAACAAGTGATTTGGGCAGGTTTTCGTGGGTGTTAGTTCACGGTTCCTAGCGCTGCTCGGGGCTCGAGGACAATTTCTTAAAATATTATATCGAGAGGTCCGTAATGAGCCAGCTAAGAGGCCTAACTGGCCCGACAGGGTTGGAGATGGCATGGTGGGATTTTATGGGCCAATGAAAAGGAAACAAACGATTTGGGTTATGTTTCGTGGGTGTTAGCCCATGGTTCTTGGTGCTGCTCAGGGCTCGGGGCTAACTTTCCCAAAGTTTTATACTAAGGGGTCCGTAACAAGCCAGCAAAGAGGCCCAGGTGGCCCAGCGGAGTTGGAGATGGCCTGGTAGGATTTTATGAGCCAAGGAACAAGAAACAAATAATTTGGCAGTTTTTCATAGATGTTAGCCCACGGTTCCTGGCACTGCCCTGGGCTCGAGGCCAACTTTCCCAAAGTATTATACCGAGGGGTCCATAAGGAGACAGGCAAGAGGCCCAGGTATCCCGGCGGGGTTGTAGATGTACGGGTAGGATTTAATAGGTCAAGGAAAAAGAAACAGGCGATTTTGGTAGTTTTTCGTGGGTATTAGCCCATGTTTCCTGGTGCTGCCCGGGGCTCGGGGACAAGTTCCTCTAATTACTCTACCTAGGGTTCCGTAAAGAGCTAATAAAGAGGCCCTAGTGTCCCGGTGGGGTTGCAGATGGAATGGTAGGATTTTATGTGCTAAGGAACAGGAAACATGCAATTTTGGCAGTTTTTCATGGGTGTTAACCCACGGTTCTCGGTGCTGCCCAGGGTTTGGGACCAATATTCTCAAAATATTATACCGAGGGGTCCGAAATGAGCCAGGATAGAGGCCTAGGTGGTTCGGCAGGGCTAGAGATGGTCTGGTATGATTTTATGGGCCAAGGAAAGGGAAATGGGTGATTTGGGCAGTTTTTCATAGATGTTAGCCCATGGTTCCTGGCGCTGCCCCGGGCTCGGAGCCAACTTTTGAAAAAACTTATATTGAGGGGTCCATAACGAGCAAAACAAGTGGCCCAGGTGGTCCGGCGGGGTTGGAGATGGCTTGGTAGGACTTTATGGCCCAAAGAAAAGGAAACAAGCGATTTCGGTAGTTTTTTTTGGGTGTTAGCCCATGGTTCCTTGTGCTGCCCTGGGCTCTGGGCCAACATTCTCGAAACATTATACCAATGGGTCCAAAATGAGCCTGGCCAGAGGCCCTGGTGCCCCGACGGGGTTGGAAATGGCCTAGTAGGATTTTATGAGCCAAAGAATAGGAAACAGGCTATTTCATAAATTTTTTGTGGGTGTTAGCCCACGGTTCTTGGCGCTGCCCGGGGCTCGAGGCCAACTTTCCCGCAAAATTATACCAAGGGGTCAGAAACAAGCGAGGCAAGAGGCCTAGGTGGCCCAGCGGGGTTGGAGATGGCCTGGTAGGATTTTATGAGCTAAGGAACAGGGAAAAGGTGATTTGGGCAGTTTTTCATGGGTGTTTGCCCACGGTTCGTGGAGTTTCCCGGGTTCAGGGCCAACTTTATCAAAATATTATATCAAGAGGTCCGTAATGAGTCAGGCAAGAGGCCAGGTAAGTCGATGGGGTTAGAAATGGTCTAGTAGAATTTTATGAGCCAAGGAAAAGGAAACAGATAATTTAGGCAATTTTTCGTGGGTGTTAGCCCACGATTCCTGGCGCTGCTCGGGGCCCGGGGCCAATTTTCCCAAAACAATATACTAAGGATTCTATAACAATCAGGGCAAGAGGCCCAGGTGGCTCGACGGGGTTGGAGATGGCCTGGTAGGATTTTATGGCTCAAGGAAAAGGAAATAAGAGATTTGGGCAGGTGTTCGTGCGTGTTAGCCCATGGTTCCTGGTGATGCCCAGGGCTCGGGGATAACTTTCCTAAAATATTATACCGAGGGTCCGTAACAAGCCAGACAAGTTGTCCAGGTGGGTCGATGGGGTTGAAGATGGCTTGGTACGATTTTATGGTTCAAGGAAAAGAAAACATGCGATTTGGGTAGTTTTTGGTGGATGTTAGCCCACGGTTCATGGCGCTGCCCGAGGCTCGGGGATAAATTTCCCGAATTATTATACCTAGGGGTCTGTATTGAGCTAAGAAAGAGGTCCTTGTGGCTCGGTGGGGTTGGAGATGGCCTGGTAGGATTTTATGGGCTAAGAAATAGGAAACAAGCGATTTTGGCAATTTTTCATGGGTGTTAGCCCACGGTTCCTGGAGCTACCCAGGGCTCGAGGTTAACTTTCCCAAAAAATTATACCGAGGGGTCTGTAACAATCCAGGCAAGAGGCCCAAGTGGGCCGGTGGAGTTATAGATGGCCTGGTAGGATTTGATGGGCCAAGTATTAGGAAATATGCGATTTGGGTAGTTTTTCGTGGGTGTTAGCTCATGGTTCCTAGCGCTGCCAGGGGCTTGTGGACAACTTTCCCAAAATTTTATACTAAGGGGTCTGTAACGAGCTACGTAAGAGGCCCAGGTGGCCCGACAGGGTTAGAGATGGCCTGGTAGGATTTTATGGGCCAAGTAACAGGAAACAGGCAATTTGGATAATATTTTGTGGGTGTTACCCACGGTTCCTGGCGTTGCCTGAGGCTCGAGGCCAACTTTTCCAAAAAGATATACTGAGGGGTCCGTAACGAGCCAGGCAAGAGGCCTAGGTGGCCCAATGGGTTTGGAGATGGACTGGTAGGATTTTATGGTCTAAGGAACTGAAAACAGGCAATTTTAGAAGTTTTTTGTGGGTCTTAGCACATGATTCCTGGTGCTTCCAGGGATCGGGGCTAGCTTTCGCAAAACATTATACCAAGAGGACCATAAAGAGCGACAGAAGAGGTCCAGGTCGCCCGACATCGTTAAAAATGGTCTGGTAGGATTTTATGGGCTAAGGAACAGGAAATAGGCAATTTGGATAGTTTTTCATGGGTGTTAGGCCATAATTCCTGATGCTGCCGGGGGCTCGGGGCCAACTTTTCCAAAATATTAAACCGAGGATTCTGTAACAAGCTCGGCAAGAGGCCCTGGTGGGTTGATGGGGTAGGAGATGACCTGATAGGATTTTATGGGACAAGGAACAGGAAATAGACGATTTTGGTAGTGTTTAGTGGGTGTTAACTTATGGTTCCTAGCGCTGCTCGGGGATCGACAATAACTTTCCCATAAAATTATACTTCGGGGTCCGTAATGAGCCAAGAAAGAGGCCCAAGTGGCCTGGCGGGGTTGGAGATGGCCTGGTAGGATTTTATGAGCCAAGGAACAGGAAACAAAAAATTTTAGCAGTTTTTTGTTGGTGTTATCCCACGGTTCCTGGCACTGCCCGAGGGCTTGGGGGACAACTTTCTCAAAATATTATACTGAGGGGTCCGTAACAAGCTTGACAAGAGTGCCAGGTGGCTCGGAGGGGTTGGAGATGGCCTGGTAGGATTTTATGGGCGAAGGAACAGGAAATAGACGATTTGGGTAGTTTTTCGTGGGTGTTAGCTCATGGTTCCTAGTGCTGCCCGGGGCTCGAGGACAATTTTCTAGAAAAATTATACCGAAGGGCCGTAATGATCCAGGAAAGAGTTCAGGTGGCCCGGCAAGGTTGGAGATAGCCTGATAGGCTCTTAAGGGCCAAGGAACAGGAAACAAGAGATTTGGGCTGTTTCTCGTGGGTGTTAGCCCATGGTTCCTCGCGCTGTCTAGGGCTCGGGGTTAACTTTCCCAAATAAATATATCGAGGGGTCCGTAACAAGCGACGAAAGAGGCCCATGTTTTTTGACAGGGTTGTAGATGGCCTAATAGGATTTTATGGGCTAAGGGAAAGGAAACAGGCGATTTGGATAGTTTTTCGTGGGTGTTATCCCACGGTTCCCGATACTGCCTGGAGCTCGAGGTCAACTTTCCCAAATTCTTATACCAAGCGGTCCATAAAAATTCAGACAAGAGGCCCAGGTAGGTCAGCGGAGTTGGAGATAACATAGTAGGATTTTATCGGCCAAGGAATAGAAAACAGACAATTTTGGTAGTTTTTCATGGGTGTTAGATCACAGTTCCTAGTGCTGCCTTGGGCTTGAGGACAAATTTCCTAAAAAATTATACCGATGGGTCCGTAACAAGCTAGGAAAGAGGCCCAGGTGGCCCGACAGGGTTGGAGATAGCCTGGTAGAATTTTATGGGCCAAGGAATAGGAAACAAGCAATTTGGGTAGTTTTTCGTTGGTGTTAGCTCACGGTTCCTAGCACTTCCTGGGGCTCGGGGATAACTTTCCCAAAAAAATATACCAAGAGGTCCGTAACCAGCCAGGCAAGAGGTGCAGGTGCCCCAACAGGGTTAGAGATGGTATGGTAGGATTTTATAGGCTAAGGAATAGGAAATAGGCGATTTGGGTAGTTTTTCATGGGTGTTAGCCCACGGTTCCTGGCGTTGCCTGGGCTCGGGCTAACTTTCCTGAAAAGTTATACCAAGGGGTCCATAATGAGCAAGGCAAGAGGCCTAAGTGGGCAGCGCAGTTGGAGATGATCTGGTAGGATTTTATAGGCCAAGGAACAGAAAATAAGCTATTTGGGTAGTTTTTCATGGGTGTTAGCCCACAGTTCTGGAGCTGCCTGGGCCTCGGGGCTAACTTTCCCAAAAATTAATACCAAAGGGTCCGTAACGAGCTAGTTTAGAGGCCCAGGTGGCTCGGCGGGATTGGATATGGCTTTGTAGGATTTTATGGGCCAAGAAACAAGTAACAGGCGATTTGGGCAATTTTTCATGGGTTTTAGCCGACGGTTCCTGGTACTGCCTGGGGCTCGCGACCAACTTTCCCGTAATATTAAAACGAGGGATCTATAATGAGCAATTCAAGATGCCCAGGTGGGCCGATGGGGTTAGAGATGGCCTGGTATGATTTTATGGGCTAAGAAACTGAAAATAAGTGATTTGGGTAGTTCTTTGTGTGTTTAGCCCACAGTTTCTAGCGCTGCCCGGGGGTCGGGGCCAACTTTCCCAAAATATTATACCGAGGGGTCTATAACGAGCCAGGAAAAAGACTCAGGTGGCTCAGAGGGGTTGGAGAAGTCCTGATAGGATTTTATGAGCCAAGGAATAGGAAAATAGATGATTTTAGTAGTTTTTCATGGGTGTTAGCCCACGGTTTCTGGCGCTGCCCGGAACTCTGGGCCAACTTTCCCAAAAATTTATACTAAGGGGTCCGTAATAAGAAATTCAAGAGCTCTAGGTGGCCCAATGGGGTTGGAGATGACCTGTTAGGATTTTATGGGGCAAGGAATAAGAAACAGGCAATTTGGCTAGTTTTTTGTGGGGGTTAGTCCATAGTTCCTGGCGTTGCTTAGGGCTCGGGGCCAACTTTTCTGAAAAATTATACCGAGGGGTACGTAACGAGCTAGGTAAGAGGATCAGGTGGACCGATAGGGTTGGAGATGGCTTGGTAGGATTTTATGATCCAATGAAATGGAAATAAGCAATTTTGGTAGTTTTTTTTAGGTGTTAGCCCACGGTTCCTGGTGCTTCCCAGGGCTCAGGGCCAACTTTCCCGAAAAAATTATACCAAGTTGTCCGTAACGAGCTAGGCAAGAGGCTCAGGTGGTCTGTTGGGTTGGAGATGTACTTGTAGTATTTTATGGGCCAAGGAACAGAAAACATCAAATTTGGGTAGTTTTTCGTAGGTGTTAACCCATGGTTCTTAGCGCTGCCTGAGGTCCAGTCCAACTTTCTCAAAATATTATACTGAGGGGTCTATAACGAGCCAGGAAAGAGGCCCAGGTGACCCAGCGGGGTTGGAGATTTTCTTGTAGTATTTTATGGGCCAAGCAAAAGGAAACAAGCGATTTAGGCAGTTTTTTATGTGTGTTAGCCCACAGTTCTTAGCACTGTCTGAGGCTCGGGGCCAACTTTCCCAAAACATTATACTGAGGGGTCTGTAAAGAGACAGGAAGAAGGCCGAGGTGTCCCGGCGGGGTTGGATATGGCTTGTAGGATTTTATGGGCTAAGGAATAGGAAACAGGCAATTTCAGCAGTTTTTTGTGTGTGTTAGTCCACAGTTCTTGGCACTGGCCGGGGCTCGGGGCCAACTTTCCAGAAAGGTTAGACTGAGCGGTCTATAATGAGTTAGGCAAGAGGCCCAAGTGGCCTGGCGGGGTTGGAGATGACCTCTTAGGATTTTATCATTTAAAGAACAGTAAACAGGTGATTTGGGCAGTTTTTCGTAGGTGTTAGCCCAAGGTTCCTGGCACTACCCGGGTCTCGGGGTCAACTTTCCCAAAACATTATACCTAGGGGTCCGTAACGATCCACGAAAGAGTCCCAGGTGTCCCGAAAAGTTTGGAGATGGCCTTGTAGGATTTTATAGGTCAAAGGAACAAGAAACAAGTGATTTGGGTAGTTTTTTGTGGATGTTAAGCCCACAGTTCCTTGAGCTGCTTGGGTCCAACTTTCTCAAAACATTATACTGAAGGGTCCATAATGAGCCAGTCAAGATGCCCTGGTGGCTTGGCAAGGTTGGAGATGGCGTGGTAGGATTTTATGGCCCAAGGAAAAGAAAACATACGATTTGGGTAGTTTTTCGTGGGTGTTAGCCCA